>DWOJ01000024.1:0-10745 GCA_018250935.1 Piruna pirus
CGGAATCGCTCGAAAATACTTCGTCTGTTCCACGTTAAAACCATATCGGCAGTTAACACCCTATGCATAGTTTGAGCCATGAATATATTACACGTGGAATATATAACACGTGAAACGACTTTGTCTCCGTGAAAAACGAAAGTTAAAAAATAACTGAGGAATTCTTTTCTTTACGTTTGATATCTTTTGTGCTATCAGACAACATACAAGAATGCGCGGATTAAAAGTTATCCTAACAAAGCATAGAAAAACACCTTTTGTACGCCCGTCGACATACAGAGAAAGTGCGGATTAAAAGCTTTCTAGCAAGGCATAGAACGGAAGCTAGGTTCTTTAGCGGCCTATTGTTACAAGACGGATGGCAAATTAAAACCTTCGGCGGTGCGACGGGCTCCGGATGGCGTGATTGAGTATGAAAAAGTGCTCGCGCCAGATTACAATCCGATCTCAGGAGCAGTATCCATCCATCAATGTTTCGATGCGACGAGATTAGCGCTGCTCGTATTGCTCAAATAATTGTGATGTATCCATGTTATCTTTTTTGACGTCTGTCTAAAAATAGGATTTGTACTGATTTGTACTATCAGATTTTTTCTGACTTTCTTTCTATGTGTACCGTGGTATTGTACGAGTAGCTTCGATTTCCCTTTTTTGATTAAGATTCTTTAACATGGATCTCTAAGGTCTGATAGGACAATGGTTGGAAGTATTTTGTGATGATGGTTGGATTTAAGCAAATACGGCAATAAGCAAATCCTATACGGATTCAATTCCAGCCTATCTGCCAGTTTACCATTCCAGTCTTAACATTGCGAACCATCAATACATACACTTGAAAACACATTGAGCACAGTTGCTATGCTATTTAAAAGCATATAATGAAACATATTCCGACTACATATTATCTAGACACGTATATCTTAGTACCTTTTCTAGTTTAATCAAGGTCTGAAATTAACTAACATAAGCCTAGAAAAGTTTGCACGGTAATGGATGCGCAGATATTTTCACTGAAATTGAATTTAGGTTTACGCAAACATGTTTATTAATTAAGATATTCTCCCGACCTTTACCGGCATAATTAATCCCCCCGCTGCACTCGGAGTGTTTATACACACAAAATATCTCGTCGCCGCGGTCCTGCAAAAGGCAAATTAAATCATAGAGCGTCTCAATTATTTGAAATACGTTGCACACGAAAAAGAATGGAAGCGCTGGTCCTTTGAAAAGCCCATCGGGGGCACTCTCAAAGCTGTCACTCCCAGAAGCACTCTCCACTAGAAGCATACACATCGGAACCCGTGCTAACGGTTCGGTAGTTATACAACGATGCTTGCCTACGCTAAGGCCCGCTAAGCTAGAAATCGGTACTCAGTAAACTTGCAATGTACAGTGTTCGGAGCTGCGTCGCGCCAGGACCGTTGCGGGGTTGAGATCGGGCGCCGCGGCGGCTGGCGTGACGCGCCTGCGTACAAAATCTCGCCCTATTGGTCTACGGTGACGTCATCGGGGTGAACCCGGTCTGAGTGTCACTAACAGTCACCCCGCAGCGGCCGTAGGGCTACCTCGCGACTGCCGCGCCGCCACGATAACAATCGTCCTAGTTCATGAGAGACAGATAGTGATAAACATTGCAGAGTATTGTGTGATAACGCAAAGTGCATTTGGTAACCGCTGCGCACACCATACGCGAAGCGGCGTTGCAGAATTCAGGTAAGATTACAATTTTGTTTACTGTTGTGTTCGCATCAATGTTCGGAATGATGACGGCTCATACCCGAGTGCTGCCGGCTGCTTTGCGTTTTCTAGTATTTTGAAAATGTCTCCTCTTTCGCCGCTGGCATGCAGTTACAAGATCGTGCAGTTTTTAAAAATGTTTCGCATTTCGCAACGGCGAAAACGAGCGCATCGTTAGCAAACTTTTTTGTAGGAGCTTTTCCACAAAGAAAAGTATATGTTGTGAGCAAACAAGTACCTTAAGGTGACGTCATGTGAATTTATTTTTGTCCAAACATAGTAATCATATTGGGACGCTTTCGCCTGCTGTTTATTCAGTAACAATGTTTGGTCACTTGGCCCTCACTCGACCTTCAGAGACCCTGACGTGAACAATTTTCGTTGAAGGACATTTTACCCTCGCAAGTAAATTAACACACACGATAAAATATTAATATAAATGTTGGTACGAATTAACGCTATCGTCAACATTTCGAGAGCAATTACGTATTATGTGACGAGAGCCTAATATTGTAATTTATACTGAAATATTTTCCCTGGGTGTTTCCAAGGAAACAATTCCCAATAGTGTCGAACTTTTCATAAAACTTTCAGGATTACAAATTTTAGCTGCGGGCGGGAAGAAATTTTGTGTTCCCCAAATTTTCTAGAATAAATACATTACAGATAGTAACGTTTTCATCTAAATTCTTTAAAACATGAACTGTTTGTTGGTTTGCTATCTGCTTGTAGCCAAAATGTCAAGTCAAAATAAAGATGAAAACAATGGTTTAAATTTTTAAGCCTAATAAATTGTAGTGGAGTCAAAGTAACCAATAATAATTGATGCCCCGAGTACGGGAAAAAACCGACTTCAATGGTTTTCACATGGATCCCATTGTTAGAACTGGACACGGGAAGCACCAGCTTTAAAACAAAAGAAAAATCATAATCTTTAAAACAAAATTTTCAAAATCGGTTCACCTAGTCAAAAGTTCTGAGGTAATAAACATAAAAATAAAATAAAAAAATACAGTCGGATTGAGAACCTCCTCCTTTTTTGTGAAGTCGGTTGAAAAAGCAATCATTTCAGGATTTTCATGACAATCAACATAATGATTTTATATTTTGCTGAATCAATAAACTATAACATACGAGTATCCAGCAAAGCTAGACATCAACATAATATTTCGATTTTCTGTAAGGCATTCCTTATTATGTTCTCGTCCGTAAAAACAATAATAAACTCACATTTTACGCGTGATCGTGGACTGCTATTCATAGTTGGCCTGAACTATGAATAGTTATAAAATAAGTCATCTGTTTCTTTTACTTCTTATACAAAAATAAACATTTGAAAGTATTTCTCTACTTTTAAGATAACTCTACGTTATTCGTCATTGGTTGTTTTTCCATCACACTATTACTAGACAGTAGAACTATTGTCTTTAGTAATATCTCACACTTTTCGATCTTTTCTTTCAACTCACAAATTAAACTATCTGTAACAAACTGAAGTCGTTCTCAATTTGAATCAATATTGCGATCACGTTTTACATACCCTGGCAACACGTACTCGTAACTTGATACGTGCACGATTAATGTTCTTAGCGGGCCCGAACCCATTCCGAAACTAACTAACCATTACCAGCTCTCAACCCAAATTTGAATATTCAAAAGAACAAAACGTGCAATGAAAGCGGCGCAAAACATAAGTGTTTCAGGGAAACCGGTCCCAAATTAGAAGGGATAGGTAAGTCATTTGAATAAGCTAAGCGTTTCGAAGGGATGATGTGCGCGCTACTTAATTCGTTTGTCCATATAAATGCCAATTGGATAATCTGCCCTAAGTTTACTTAGTTGTATATCTCTATCCTTTTCAAGGCTCCATACCCAAAGGGTGCCTAAGGAGCCCTTTTACTAAGTCTCCGCTGTCTGTCCGTCTGTCCGTCTGTGCTTAAAAGGTAGACGTCTGAAGGTTTCACAGAGTGTGTAATATATCCACTACAACAACAAGTAAAGTAATATTAACAATAAAAAAACAACTTCAAGGGTTTTCTCATAGATGCCATTTGGACCAAATTAAAATGGGACCACCACGCGGGAAACACCAGCATTCAAATAAAAAAAGAATCTTCAAAATCGGTTTACCCAGTCGAAAATTCTGAGGTGACAAACAAAAAATACAGTCGAATTGAGAACTTCCTCCTTTTTTTGAAGTCGGTTAAAAATTAAATAAAGTAAACCTTTTTTTTCAGGAACCCATTTGTGAATTCGACTCGTACTTGGCTGGTTTTTATTTATAGTTTTGATTATGTAAATCAAAAAATCAAGAATATATAATTATGTTGTATCGTAAAACAGTTAGCCTTCAAATAGAATTGGCTAAGTTTTAATTAAAGTAAAAACTTCTGTTACCACATGCCTGGTTATTCAATGTAACAAAATGTCGCACAGGCAAAATTTAACCAGCACAGTTTGAGAGAAAAATGGAAGTAGATTTGTCATCAAAGGAAAATGGCGCATGGCAGAATCGTATTAAAAAAGATCTGATTAAAAATACTCTACTTCAGGTCTAAAATATAGGATCACTCATAACTAAGTAAAATTATTTATTGTATTCTTCATGGTTTACTGAATGTTTCAACAATACTTACTGTTGGCGCCAATTAATGTTTTTAAATGGTTTTTTAATGTGGCAAGCACAATTCCTTCACCCTGCTCCTAAACCTCACGTAATTGGTCAACCGCCATCAATTCAAACTATCGCGCGCGGCTGCCTGTGCGTGTGAACCCCGCGTATTCGCGAAGTAACTAATGGCGTGCGGACGATTAAGAAGGCGGTCCCGTGTTCTCTTCAAATATATTGTGCAAAAGGAATAGTGGTGCTGTGATTACCTGTGAATATTAAAAATAAAACATTTCTCGTACGTTCAATCAAAGTGTTGAGTGGGCCCCTCAAAGTGGTAATACAACGGTGGATACGTGAGTAACAAATAACCTACCCTACCTATTCCTCCAACATCTTGTGTTTTGCCAAATTATCTACTATAGGGCTAGGTTTCTAGCCAGGGGTAAAATATTTTGCTAACAGCGAAGGCTTCCGGCGCATACATATTATTTTTGGTCCTTCGAGCCGGATGTCCTCCTTCGTTTTAGCGTAATTGAATAACCTTAGATAATCTGAGTAAATACCTATTACGTACAAGCGTTGTTATTACGTATTTTGTTCGTTTGTTTCATTGCCCGCTAAGGCGCATTATTTATCAATCATAATAATTATCGGCTGGCTTAGCTTCTAATAAGTATTGAGTACCGCGGTAGTTCGATTGAAAAATAAACAATGCCTAAACAGGACGTCATTGGCCCCGATGGCCTAAAACAACTAAATAGAATACAGAATAAAATATCTGCCTACTTTCAACACGTTCAATCCATTTACGATTCTATTCAATCAATCGATGACAATGATCCTCAAAGTATTGAGTCATTTTTGGCTAACAGTTTCACCATTGATTCTATACATTTAAAATATGTCGAGTCGTTGGAGGAACGTTGTAGTCTTGAATTAGCATTACCCGAGTCTGTGGGCACCCCTTCTTATTACAATTCATTAATTGCATTTGAACAGCTTTATTCTACAATAAAATACAAAATAAGACAGCTAACTAAGGGTAGTTCAAACGAGTCTCAATCTGAAAAGAAACCGCATAAAAATGTCATGCTACCTAAACTAGAACTATGCAGTTTCGATGGCAATTATGACAACTGGCCTATTTTTTATGAAAGTTTTCGGACAACAATCCACGAAAATTCGGAGTTATCAGATAGTGAGAAAATGCGTTATTTAATAAGTAAATTAACTGGGCAAGCTCAGCTAACTTGTCAAGGTATAGTACCGTCGGGTGATAATTACACGGTAGTTTGGAATGCCTTAGTAAGTAAATATAGTGACAAACGTGTACAAGTCACGTCTTATTTCGATAAAATTCTTAACCTGGCGCCGGTCGACTCCAATTCACCGGCCAGTTTGGAAGAATTTATTGATAAATTTTCATCCATCACATCAGCTTTAAATCAAATGAAAATTATATCATTACATGAGATATTTTTTATCCATATTGCGTGTAAAAAGCTTAATTTGGAAACGGTTAAATCATTTGAAATGTCTCTTAAAGACAAAAAGGAACATGAAATGCCGACTTGTTCAGAATTTGTTAGCTTCGTCCGTACTCACGCCCACCTAATGCAACGAGCCCATAGTTTGACCGATACGAAGCCGGGGCCTCAATCCCGCAGAAATACGCAGTCGACAGTCAAGGGCACGGGGTCGCGCTCTAATAGCAAACCCAATATAAACAATAACGTTAAATCGTTTATTAACGTACAGGAACACGTTAAATGTGCATGTTGTGGCAGATCGGACCATATTAAATTGGCCCAATGTCCGACATTCCTGTCAATGTCTCCTCATAGTCGTTACGCTTGTGTTAAGCGCCACAAACTGTGCGTGAATTGTCTAAGTGATAAGCATTCACTACTCGAGTGCAAATCAACGAGTAGGTGCAATGTATGTTCACGCAGTCACTTTAGTTTACTGCACTTTAATGACAGTCGGTCGGCTAAGCCTACAGCACGGCCCGGTGACTCATCGAATGAGTGCGCTACGACCACGGATAAGCCCATCGCCGCCGCCGCCGTCGGTGAAAGAGGCAACTCGGATCGCCCGGTCACTTTATGCGCGGTAGGCATAAAATGTGACGCTACCGCCAAGCCCGTTCATTTGCGCGGCGCACGCGCGGCGACTTCGATTTTGTTAGGGACCGTTCAGTGCCATGTTATTGATAACATGGGCAATACAAATATTGTCCGAGGTATAGTCGATAGCGCTTCTCAACGCGACTTCATTACAACCGATTGTTGTAGACGATTACGGTTAGCCATATTCCCCACTGCGAGTAAATATGTATCTGGTGTGGGTGACGTCACCAATCCGATCGACGGGGTTACGCGTTTAACTTTTAGTTCCCGCCATAATAATAAGGTTAATTTCACACTAAAGCCGTTAGTTATTAATAGCATTACGGATAAATTGCCGGTTGCTGAAATTGATACCGATCAACTAGATTACTTGACTAATTTGCCGCTAGCGGATGGTAAGTTCAACACGCCCGCTCCCGTCGACCTTATTTTAGGTGCTGATTTTTTCGCGCGCATCTTGCGACCCGACACCGTTTCTCGCGCGCCCGGTGAACCAGTGGCGGTCAATACGCAATTAGGCTATATTGTTATAGGCCAGGCGCCTGTGATAAAACCGGCGCGTGATATAGTTCGCACGTTTTATACTTTAGACGAATCGATAAATGACAGAGTGTCTAAGTTTTTCGAACTAGAGGAAGTGCCGACTATACAGTCTTCACTTTCCCACGAAGAAAAGGAATGCGAAAAATATTATTTAGAGACCACGTGTCGTGATAATCAAGGTCGTTACGTAGTTTCATTACCTTTCAAAAGGGATGCGTCTTGCCTGGGTGATTCATTGGGTTCCGCGACTCGTAGGTATTTATCATTAGAGCGAAAATTGTTATCTAATCCTTCATTAAAGAAAGAATACGACAGTGTGTTCCAAGAATATTTACATAAAGATTACTTAAGGCCTGTTGTGGATTACAATAATTTTGAAAAACCTTATTATGTAATACCCCATCATGCTGTAATAAGGGATGATAAAAGTACTACCCGCCTACGTGTGGTCTTAGATGCCAGTCATCGGACTACGAACCAAAATTTGTCGTTAAATGACATACTACACACTGGACCAAATCTACAAAATGATTTGTCTAGAATATTATTTAGATTTAGGTTGCTGCCTATTGCTATAAGCGCTGATATACGGCAAATGTATTTGCGCATATTAATGAATGAAAATGACTGGAAGTTTCAAAGACTGTTGTATCGCTTTGATCCTAATGATCAAATACAGGTCTTTGAATTAACTCGTGTCGCATTCGGTATGTGTTCTTCGCCTTATTTAGCGGTCCGCACGATTCGTCAATTGGCCATAGACGAAAGTGAGAGATTCCCAGTTGCAGCTCCAATAGCCACCCGGGATATCTACATGGATGACCTCGCCACGAGTTGTATGTCTGTAGAAAGTGGTATCGCGCTCTCCGAACAGCTCATAAAATTATTTGCGTCTGGAGGTTTCGATCTAGTAAAATTTTCAAGTAACTCTCCCGAAGTCATGGCTAGTATTCCAACTGACCATCGCGTATCTGATGCTGTTGAATTTAGTCCAGGAGACCAATTAAAAATATTGGGCCTTCATTGGTTGCCGGCCGAAGATGTATTCGCGTTTAGTGTTAGTTCTAGCCCGCGTCAGTGTACAAAACGTAACATCCTCTCCGTTATCGCTCGATTATGGGATTTATTAGGTTTTATTGCTCCTGTTACACTGCTGGCGAAATTGATTGTAAAATCACTCTGGAATGAAAAGGTGGATTGGGATGAGACCCCTCCCATGCCTATTATTAAATTATGGCAAACGTTTGAATCTGAGCTACCTTTATTGGAAAATATTAGGATACCGCGACATCTTGGTGTAAACGACGAGTGCGAGATATCCATATTGGCCTTTGGAGACGCTTCCGAGGTGGCCTACGGTGGTATGGTGTACGTCCACGTATACTTTCCATTGCTCAATCAAACTATAGTTAATTTAGTGTGTGCGAAATCACGCGTGGCGCCATCTAAGACTGTAATCACACTCGCCCGTTTAGAACTTTGTGCGAATTTAATTTCTGCGAAGCTAACCAGAATGGTAATGGATACCTTTTCCCTCCCGGCTAGTTCGGTATATGCGTTCACTGACAGCAAAGTAGCTCTGGCATGGATTCGTTCAACGCCAACTCGTTGGCAGACGTTCGTCGCTAACAGGGTCTCTCAAATTCAAGAAAATCTTGATCCTAATCGGTTTTTTCATATTGGCGGCAAAGAGAACCCATCTGATTGTCTTAACCGAGGGCTTACGCCAGCACAACTAATTGGGCATTCGATTTGGTTTAACGGACCTAAATTCATTTACAAGCCTCGTTCTGAATGGCCGCTAGGTTACGACGACGGCGTTTTAGAAGAAATTCCTGAAGCTAAGGTGAAAGTTATGGTGACAACAGAATCGCCTCGCTCTTCACTAGTGCTTTATGAACTCGCTATTCGAGTTTCGTCATGGAACAAATTACTCCGAATAGTAATTTATGTCCTACGTTTCATTAAAAAATTACCTTTACAATTTAATCTATCCCATTTAGAATATGCGGAAATGACAATAATTAAAACCTTACAAAGCATTTATTTCTCTGATGAAATTACCAAGGCTAAATCAGGTAAAACTTTACCAACCGCCTTTCTTAAGCTGAATGCTTTTCTAGATTGTGAAGGAATATTACGAGTAGGGGGTCGTTTAAATAACGCGCCCATAGGATTCGATAGTCAACATCCTATTCTCTTACCGCGCCGCGATCATATTGTCAGTCTTATTATCGATCATTATCACCGAAAACATTTGCATACTGGCCCTCAGCTTTTGATGTCTTTATTAAGACAGCGATATTGGATTATGTCGGCTCGTAACATCGTAAGGAATAGGGTTCAGAAATGCAACATTTGTTTTAGAACCAGACCGGTAAATCAGTTTCCTATAATGGCGGACCTTCCTGCCTGCCGTGTTACTGAAGCTAAGGCTTTTTGCCATACAGGCGTAGACTATGCCGGTCCTTTATCTATTATTTTACGACGCAAGCGAGGCATGCATAGTATTAAGGCCTACTTGTGCCTATTTGTCTGTCTAGTTACTAAAGCGGTCCATTTAGAGTTGTCTTCGGATCTTAGTACAGAAGCTTTCTTAAATGCTTTCAGGCGCTTTCTAGCTAGACGCGGCCCCGTCAGCGTCCTATACTCTGACCGTGGAAGTAATTTTATAGGCGCAAAGTCCTATCTTGATAATATGTATAAATTGCTCGAGTCTGAAGAATATCGGGATAAATTCGCCAATGAATTACGCGAGAGTCGTATTGAATTCCGGTTCAATCCAGCTTGCGCGCCTCATTTCGGAGGCAGCTGGGAAAGAAACGTGCTCAGCGTTAAGCAGCACTTGGCTAGGGTGGTAGGAAAACAGCTGTTAACCTATGAGGAGATGTTGACGGTGCTTACTCAAATAGAGGCCTTACTAAACTCGCGTCCCCTCTCGGTGCTGAGCAGCGACCCTGCTGAACCTTTAGCTCTTACACCTGCTCATTTTCTTGTTATGACTCCTCTTAAGTCACTTCCTTCTGAAGATTTGTCTCAAGAAAATGTTAACCTTCTTTGTCGGAAACGTGCAGTCGATCATATTGTCCAATCATTTTGGAAAAGGTGGAAGCTCGAGTACCTTAACACTCTTCAAGTGCGTAGTAAGTGGACGAAGTCTAATACTTCTATCCAAACTGGAACTGTTGTTCTTCTTGAGTCTGACAACAGTGCTCCGCTTAATTGGCCAGTAGGAGTGATCGAACGCACCTTTCCTGGTAAGGATAATGTAGTTAGGGTAGTGGATGTCCGCACCAAAACTGGCGTTTACCGTAGACCCGTGGTGAAGGTTTATCCCTTGCCAACCCAATAATAACAGCAATAAAATACAGTCCATTCCATAGCTCTAGTTTATTTAATATGATTGCTCTAGTATACCTAAATATCATTATTTTTAATAGATTTATTACTTATAATTATCAGTGTTCATTACACTGTCAAATAACTTAGATAGCTGTCTTTAATAGCGGTATTCATTAAAAATTATGTTTCTTGGAAGTATTCCGATTCTTCATACTCAATACTTATAAATTCTCGAATCGGGGTGACCATTTATTTATGTGTGTGTCTTTAGGTTGAAAGGACTACGTCCTCTCAAGAGCGGGGGCATGTTGGCGCCAATTAATGTTTTTAAATGGTTTTTTAATGTGGCAAGCACAATTCCTTCACCCTGCTCCTAAACCTCA
>DWOJ01000025.1:0-10664 GCA_018250935.1 Piruna pirus
ATTAGAAATTTGTAGGTGGTAGAACGTATGCGAATGTATACAGTTCACCCGGGGAAGTACCACTGCCACACCTATTTCTACACCCAATATTTTTTTTAACAATTATGTTCCGGTTTGAAATGTGTGGTTGCCGACTACGCTATACAAGAGGCGACCACCTTAGTCCTTAAGGGAAGCAACGCATTTGTGGCCAACTTCGAACGGGACTTACTAACAAATACTATTTGGACTATCACTAACACGACTAATTATAAATTAACAGTTGACTCCTAGTCCACATACTAACGAGTATTTACTTATTAACATCTCACACTAACTGGACAATTACCTGACCTATTGAATAGTCATGTACGAAGTTTGTCACCGATGTCATGGGCGGCTGCAGATAGGTGGAGCTGCAAGCACGTTTGCTACCTTATTACTATAAAAAGACGTTCATAATAAACAAAGATTATATTGTTACGTCATGTTATGGCTTTAACCCTAACAACAGGCCAGAGGTACCTCCTTAGTTGTGAGAAGAAACATACAGGATTTCGACACTGTATTATAGCAACTTAATTGAAATTTGATGATTCATCCTTATCTCTAATGCCTTATTCACTAAACTCACACCGAATTAATCTTGCAACTTCCACCTGAATAAAAACGCCGGCGACCACAATTTCCTCGAAGAACTTACAATCTTGCTTTACAACCCTATCGTGATCAAGGAACATGCATCAATCAACGTCACGAATAGGGCTGCCACCTTAACCTCCATTATGTTTTCGTTTCCTTGGGAAAATGTAATCGATTTTTTTCAAAAACGAAAACCTGATTGGTGACTAAACTAAAAGTTTGCTGAACTGCATTAATTGGAAAAGATGAGATTTTGAAATGGTAAAATATCTTCTGAAAACAGTTTAAAAAAAACACTATGAAACGATTTTACTTGTGCGTGTCGACTTGTGTTGTTGAGTTATTCATCACTTTTCCCTTATCATGTTTACCCAATTTTCTTCTTATAATGTGTTATTCATATTATTTATTTATTTATTTCCAAAAAACAAAAACATGACTCACATTAAATGGCGTAAACATCTCAACAACTCTTTGGAGTTTTACCGTACACCATGACGTCGACAATTCTTAAATTTCTCCACAACTATTTTAGAAGTTATATAAAGTATACAATTAAAATCATGCATTACACAGTAGTGGATAAATGCTTAACACAAAGATCGTGCGGGTAGTTCAGAAATAAAAAATATAAAATAATAAAATGAAGCTCAACGGGTAGTTACAAAAAAACTCTTACATTATTCATCGTCTTCGGCTATCTTTCGCACTACACATATAGGATGATCGTAAATTACATTGTTACATTCGGTTAAGATTTTATTTTTGTACTTATATAAAATTAATTGAAGCGAATGGTTACCAAGTGTTGAATATATGGATGTGAGTACGTAAATGCATTTTTAATAGTTTGTTGCATCTATAGGTACAGTACGTAGGGGGGTACGTAAGAAAGGTTTAGGATACTCATACGACCCTGTCGATGACCGTGACTTACCTATGTACTTACTGTATATTTAAGTTTGAACGTATGGTTTTTTTTTTTATCAAATTTTGTGTTTTATGTGTATTTGTCAGCTGTTAGTTGAAGGTAGTATTGTTTTAGCTTATGTTTTATGTTTTTTTGTGTTATATCTTCACGAAGCGTTTTAGGTAAGTTGTTAATTAAGTTAGGTATTAAGTAATTTAGTTTTCTTTTACCATATGAGTTATTATATTTCGGTAGTTGTAATTTGGGGCTACGTCGGCTCGAATATGGTATATGAACTTTCTTTAGTTTTTCATTAAAGTAGTGTTCCTTTAGCAATGTAAATTCAGTTTTTTCATGAATAGGTATGATTTTACAGTGCGCAAATAGTTTTCGGTAATCATTCTTAAATTTATTTTTTATTTTTTTAGGGACTATTTCTTTTAATATCCTTAACTGAATTGGAAATATTAGGTCAAGGTGAGTTTTAAAGGTTCTTCCATAGCTTGACAAGCCATATGATATAATGGACTCTGCCAAGAAATGATATAGCAGCAGAAGTGTTTTGTAAGGTACTTGGTGTTTTATTAAAGAAAATTTCGCTAGGATTGCTCTTAATTTATCGCATACGTGATTAATGTGATATTTCCAATTCATTCGATCGTCGATGATAAGGCCAAGGTAGGTATGTTTATCTACTAAATCTATAGCATCACAATTACATTGTACCGAATTATTATTGGTTTTATTTAAGTGGAGGCATTGGTGACTATGTGCTCTAAGTACAGGTTTAATAGTACTTCTATTATGGCTAGTACTTATATACATAAGTTTAGTTTTGCTGGCATTGAGAACTAATCCCGCGTCATGTGACCATTTTGCTAGGATGTCAAAATCACTTTGTAGTCGAGTAAGGGCCTCTTCCACATTGCGTCCCGTGGCAACTAGACAGGTGTCGTCTGCAAACTGATAGATCTCACATTGTTTTATTGCGTTAGGTAGGCTATTTACGTAGGTGAGATAGTGCAAAGGGCCAATGACCGAACCTTGGGCGGTGCCTTCCGTTACTTTGACTGTTAAACTATCTGTATTACTGACTCTAACTCTATACGATCTGTCTTGGAGATAGTTTTCACACCAAGTTAATACTTTTCCTCTGACTCCACATTCGTTTAGGCTTTGTAGCAGTACGTCGTGTCGTAGCGTGTCAAATGCCTTGCTATAGTCAATAAATGCCACTAAGATATGTTTTTTTCTGTCTATATGGTTGTATATACTGTCAGTGAACGCAGACAACAGTTTTGTTGTGTTCTTTCGAGGTTGAAAACCGTATTGGTTACCCGTCAATATACCGTTACTGTCATAAAACTGTTGAATTTGTGTGCTTATAAATTTTTCTACTATTTTATCGATGGTAGGAAGAATAGTTATAGGTCTATAATTGTCATGCTCCATCCGGCTGCCTTTTTTATGAATTGGTCGGACAATACCAGTCTTTAGTAATGGGGGGTATTTACCTGTAATAACACTGGCGTTTATTAATTTTGAGATAACAATTTTAATTTTACTACATAGAATTTTTATGTCTATAGCTCTTATCCTATCTACTCCAGGAGCTTTATTATTATTAAGAGATTTGATTATTTTTTCGACTGCTTTAGAATCTGCAGGCTTATATCGCATGGAGACGTTTGCCGTGGATACATACGTAGTTCGGTTAAGTAATAAATTAGAACATGTAGGTAAAATTTGTTTAATACTATTCCTAAAACTGTAAGCAAATTTATCAGCAATATTTTTGGAACAGCTATTATCATAACTGCCGAAATTAAGTTGTATGACCTCATCAATAGAAGATTTTACTCTCCCTGTTAATCTATTCAAAGTATTCCACAGGTTTTTTGAGTTGTATTTATTAGAGATTATTTCTGATTTAGTGTGTTTATTTTTAGTTTTTTGAATTATAATATTTGCGTAGTTTCTAGCTTTGTTATATTTTTGTTTTATAATCATATTCTTTGTGTTTTTTATCCATTGTAGAAATAATTCATCTCTGTATTCACACGCTTTGATAATTTTCTTGTTAATCCAGTCGTTGTTAGAGCGTTTGCTATTAGGATTAATTTTAGTTAAGAATTTTGATTTATCATAACACTCTGTAAAGCTTGTGTAGATGTAGTTATATATATTAATAGGGCATGTCATATTGCATGCAGGCTCCCAGTCTATGCGATCTAGCAATGTTAATAATTTTTTGTTATTAAGGCACGTCTTATAAATTGGGACATCCTGTGTCCGCGCGCCGAGACAGGCGAGTACGACCGCCCGGTGGTCGGCTAGTGTGGTTCCGATAGCCGCCGTGAATAGGTCTTGTGTGCGGGATCTTGCGTAAATGTGATCTATACAAGATTTACTTAGTCTACCATTGCATAATTCAATTCTGGTGTGTGTTGTTATCCCGCACATAAGTCCTACGCTGTGTAACATGTTATTGTATTTATGTTTTATAGGGTTGTCTATTTTCAGGTTAATGTTTATATCTCCTAGTAAGTATAAATCAAGATTTTTTGGGTGTCTATCGATTGTACTCAAGAGTTCGTCGATAAAAAGGTGTTTACTAAAACTTGGCGGGCGGTATATAGCGCAGATGTTCGCAATGTAGTTTAAATGGGTGGTGATTGTAAGTGAAATATTCTCGAAGTGTTTGGTTTTAACTGTTTGTAATTTACATTGATGTTTGTTACTTACGTATATGATTATACCACCGCCCCGCCTTGTGTTTCTTAGAGCCGAGAACATTTGGTAGCCATTCATATTATACAAAGAACGAATGTTTTCTGAAATATTAACTTCGGTTATAATGACAACATCTATGCATTTTTTTGAGCTATGTACACATTGTTCGAGCGATGAGAAGTTTTTTATTAGAGATCGTATGTTAAAATGAACACACAGTAAGTTTACATGCATATTAGGAAGACTACTCAAGAAATCATCGATATTCAAGCAGTCTGAAATCTCATAGATATCTAATGTACTATCCATACAAATAAAATAAAAATGTAATGTTTTATCTATCTGAGCAATAAATAAAAGGTTTAAATTGATCAAGTTACACCTTGTTATTAGCTAGGTCATGTATATAGTCTAAGGTCCTTATAGTGTAAATTTTAGAACCGTCATCCTTGCGTGCCTTGACAAATCCCTTTTTAAACCATATGTATTTAAATTTTAGGTTATTTTTTAACTCCTGCTTTGCCTGCCACAGTATGGTTTTATTTAGTTTTGTCATTGCTTCTCTGATGTAAATAATGTTTTTGTTGTTGCTCTCGGCAGCACAGATGTCTGCTACAGTAATTTTAGTAGATTTAGCAGCTGACATCCATTTTTCTTGCGAAATTTCGTCTTGGAGTTCCACCTTTATGTTGGCTGGTTGGTCTTTTTTTCCGGGAAGTCTGATTGCATTCTTGATTGCTTCACGGGGCTGTTTGAGCCTTATAGCCACACTTTCCACAATTTTACTAACCTCCTCTGCGCTTCGGCACGGCGCGTTTGCAATCTCCACGCATTTTGACAGCTTTTCCTGTTCAATCTCCTGCAGTCGCTGTTCCAGAGCTCCGACTCGTGTTTCCAAGTTGCTGTTTTTGTTCGTTAACTCCACATTCTTTCTTTCTAGCATTTTAATGGTTTGTTTAAAAGCATCGATACATTCTACCACTTCCTCAAGCTTTGCATTATGAAACTGTAATGACTCGTTCAAATCCCTCATTTCGCTTTTGATGGCCTTCTCAACTTCCTTGGTTATATTACTCAGTAGTTTCTTAGCATTGATTTGGACATGTGAGTCGTCTTCTTCCTCATCGTCTTCTGGGATGATAATGGATGAGTTTCGTTTTGGTGAATCCCGCTGGCATTCAAGGCAAGTCCACTCCAGGCTGGTCGCCGCTTTCAGTGCTGCAATTTGTTTATTTGTCAAACCACTGCACCTAGTGCTATAATGCACTACTTTTTCACACTTGCTGCACTCAATTCCGGGGAAGGCTTTGGTGATTGCCTTTTTACAAATATCACATTTGGACATTGTCGGTACTTCGGGAAAAAATATAATTTTAAACAAGGGTGTGTCACGCACGACCGTTTGCTGACGACGACAAACATATATATAAAACATGGTTTCTAACACATGGTACGATTTTTTACATTTCACGATTACCTTAGCCGCCTACTGTAGGACATGAATTTTTCGTTGCTGTTGAGTAGATTGAGAGCGCGGTGTTTCAATGTATTGAGATTGATATGTTCAAAATATGGCTATTTAAAACCATGACAAACCGTTTAAAATATGAAAATTGCCACTGTGTGTCGCACTTTCATTACATGCAGGAAAAGCCGCTAGTCTTCAATATTTTTGTAGCCAAAAGGCTATTTCTTTACCAAAACTTCGAAGCGTTCCTATACTTTACCCATACGCGGTTCTGCTTCTGATTATTAAAAACAAGCACCGAAATCTGTTGGATGCCACTGCCGACATGAGTCTTGCCGACATTGACTCTGGCTTTGAGTAGCGCTGAACCAAAGATCTAGTAGTTAGTATAATCTCATTATCTGTTAATGTAATGTGAATTAATGGTACAAAAATTGAAATAGGCTGAAGGCTTTGAATAATTTTAAGAATAAGAATAAGAATAAGAAAAAAATATTTGGTAACAAAAAAAATGCAGTTTTACAAATTATTAATCCTTACCAGCTAAATACATTTTTATGAAAACATTACACTAAAAGATATACCTACACTACATTACTGCACCTTTCTGCTCCAAAAAGGCAACCACTCAGCATTATGCTGCGGTAATTAAACCGCAGCGCTGATTTTCAGTGGCTCCTTTTGTGGACGGTATTCGGACGATTAGATTTCTCGCACATACACTTATTAACATAACAAAAGTAAATCATAATATACAAAAATGAACATTTATAGGTGCATCTTATCTTAGTTTTATCTACTTCAAGCTTATTGTGTAATTACACATACGCACACCTATATTTTTATAGATACACACACAGTAACTATTAACATTATGAGTATCCACTATCCATTTACCATATAAATATAAATCATTGTAGTAGAAAAACACCTAAAGACTTATGTTGAAATTTTTATTTAATCCCTACGTAACTAATACACACAAAAAATAAAACAATTTCATACCCAAGGCCAGAGAAGAGACATTTGCCTACAAAATAAATGCACACAAGATCATCAGTATTACACATATTCCACAAAGTGTGATAGGACCTATGTACCTTTTGTAAAATTAAATGCTAAGCTACATACATTTAAAGTAGGTATACTAGATCGAATATTAGCTAGTACAACTTCCTTCAAACTGTATCTCGAGCTTCCATGTAAGTAGTAAATATAATTATAGCTTAAGTGTATTTACTTGAAAAACTATTTGATATCAGTAAATATACACAGTTACATACCTTCGCAATATACATTATTTTATTTATACCTACTCATAGATAGGTACTTACTGATTGTACACATTATAGTAAATATACAAGAAAACATTTTTAGATCAGTATAGTATCAGATTCATAGTAAATAATATGAATTGTTTAACTTCCAATAAGTTTAAACTTTATAATTATATTATTTAAAATTTTGCCTATGCTAACAAATACTTTAGTATTAGTAGTACATTTAACAAACATTACACATCTACCACACTTTACATAGAATACCAATAGTAACAAAGAACAAGTACCTGCTTAATAATACCTTTTTTAATTATATGAATTACCTACCTACCTACATATTTATTTTAAAATGACCTGGAGATCATTAACAGATCTTATGCGGTGTGTAGCTGAGCCAGGATCTCGACGAGCCAGTATGTGCGCATTCTGTACCCATATGTATCTCCAGCCTTTGGACCTCCCAAGGTCACGTGCCTCCTTTAATAGCGCTCGGTTTTCCCTTGTGAGCCGCTCATAAACATGATACTGGCACGCAGGCCGGCCGGTACTGTTATTTTCGTTGCGCTGGCGCTTAGCGGTGTACAACAGTTGGTCGCGAACTGAGCGTCGGGCAAATCTTACTACTAGGGGACGCGGGCGAGGGTTGTTGCAAGCGCCGGGGGTAACTAGGCGTCGCGGGCCTGTCCGTTCGGCATACACGATATCATGTTGGTCGAGTACTATTCCGAGGTCCCGGCTCACTTTGGAAATTACTTCAATTGGATTCTCGCCTTTATGTTCTTCTACCCCCATCAATTCTATGTCATTCTGTAGACAGCTTTGGTCACGTTCCGCGATAAGGGCTCTAATTTCGGCCAGACCTTCAGACTCGCATGTAGATTTCTCCTCCGATACCCGTTTCTCTAAGATTGACACTCTTTCCTCGACCTGGCCCAATCGTGAAGTGAAATCCAGCATTGTTGTATTTAATTTCGCTACCTCCTGCTTAAAATTTAGCAATTCTTTACATACGCTAGACAACTCCGTTCGAAGAAGCCTTATTTCTTGGGCAAGTGTATTGTCAATATCACTGACAACTATGTTGGCAGGCTGCTTACTAATAGCATCCTCTGATTCGGCACTCGAGCTACATGAGGTACTCAATTTAGGAGTTGAGTATGTAGTAGGTATACAATGTTTGCAAAGTATCTTAGTAATTTTTGCATTAATAATTTTGTTATTAGTGTACAGACATTGCCGGTGTGAAATCAATGTGCATTTACTGCATCTGATGCCGTCTGAGCGTACCTGCTTGTTGCAATAGGAGCAATTCTTATTCACCATTGTGTTTGAAACTTGGCTTGCTAGATGGCAGTGTTTTTAATACTAATAAACTTTCTTTGTTTCAGAGGTGCAATCAAATATATTTTCAATTAGTTAAAACTAAAATGTTGTTGTCACTTAAACACTTTTTAATTATAGGCACCGTAATACTGTTAATTAATCCGAATGACTTTTCAACTTGGTATGTAGGTATCCATCAAACATCAATTTCTTTGCAGCACGTATATTGATCTAGATTTTGCACAAAAACTTTTGCTAACACTTTATACGAGTAACACGACTATACCGTTCATAATAATAACATAATTGACACTGTTACTTCATTTTATTTTGGAGAAACGATAAATAATTCACTGACAGCATGCGATCTTCTTGCCGTCCGAATACCCTCTCAATTTGAAGTCACACAACGCGTTACTGGCCAGTTTGGTGAACTATGGCCTAGTTATTGACTCTTGTTACAGTTACTGAGAATGTGATTCTGATAAATAAATGTCCTCTCCTTAAGTCCGGATTAAATGCGTTTTAAGAAATTTAATATCACCTGCTATGACAGTGAGGAAAACATCGTGAGCTAACCTGCATGCCCGAGAGTTCTCCATAATGTGATCAAAGGTGTGTGAAGTCCACCAGCCCACAATTGGCCAGCGTGGTGGACTATGGTCTATATTTTTCTCACTATGAGAGGAGACCCGACCCTGTAGTGGGTCACTTATAGGTTGAAAAAAAACGCGCAAGTGAGAAATGGGAGCCAACTTTTTAACAGCTCGAGTAGGTAACCAAAAAAACAAAAAATAACCCTGACCAGATACAGGTTTCTTCACGATGTTTTCCTTCACCTGATACCTATTTGATTTCTTAAAATTAACGGAAAATTATATTTTTTTTAGAAAATAGGTATACCACGGGTAAGATATATAATACAAAGTAAGTATATAGGTGACAAAGGGCAAATCAGTCCGCATACATCTTTCTTAAGCTTTGAAAATAATAATATGTAGCCCAGTTGACAGGTTTGATATAGGTACTTCCATTTATAAATGGTTGTGTAACCAAACCAATCTTGGCAGTATACCAACGTTTGTGATCAAGATTTAGAGAAAATCGTTTGTTACATCTACAATATGAATATCAAATTCCGGTAACGAAATTTTGGCAGGGAACGCTAAAAAAGAATATTATAAAGATGTGATCACCCACAGAATAAAGACGCGTAACCGATTAAATACCACTTTTGAAAACTTTTTCTTCATTTAAGTAAGGATAGCTCCGCGACAGAGTCCGGGGAATACCTCGGAAGGAAGGTCATTCCATATCTTGTACGTGAGCGGGAAAAACGAACGTGCCAACCGGACCGAACGTGCATCCTTAAACGAATTGGTTTTCAAACTTTGAATTCTAAGTACCTAGGTATAACATAGGACCTTGTGTATTTAGGTAACATCGTTCCATCTTCTATCGATACGAATATTCGTTTCGCCTTATGTTTTATTTCAATGAAAGACTAGAAACTATACTCCGATCGAATTCGATGTGATCCCTGATTTAAGCCAATACAACTCCTTTTTTATGGCTATTACCGACCAACGACTTGTCTTCTTAATCTAAAATCATCAATCAATAAGGACGTCTACTTAATGATTTTGGTGTAAGAAGACTTGTTGTAGGTTGGTGATAACCCTAAAATAACCTGCTCCAGTTTTTTCGTCGGATAAAAAGGAGTTGTAATGACTTAAAAAGGATCACATCGAGTTCGATCGGAGTATAGAGATGTTACGAGTACAAGTTATACTGTGTAACTAAGCACTTACCGCAATTGGCCAGCGTGGACAAAGAGGAGAGAGAGAATTTGACAAAGACTCGACTGTTAGTTATGGGTAAATAGTCGTGATATTTGCCATGCAGTATGTGCCATGTGTCCAACGTTTTCCAAGCGATATTTTATATTTTTTCAGTTCGTTTATGTTTGATACTGCTTTTTACATTGAAATAGATATTAGTTTCCAATAATTGCTTTAAAATATTCCTTCCAATACTTTGTTATTATGGTCGTTACTTCTACAGATTTTAAAGTCACATTTTGGTATTATCACTAATTATATCGCATCGTATCGTTATTGTTGAAGTTGGACCGTACTCAAAAATAGGCCGTAAAATAGGTATTCGGGGCCTTATTTTTCGTGCCATTTTTAACGCTCATCGGACATCTAATACTGTTGTTGATCGAAGGTTGTGGCAGCGTGGCGGTTGCACACAAAACGTAAATACAAATACGCGGGAAGTATAACAGTCACTCCAATAGCCCGTATTTATGTTTTGACATGCAAAC
>DWOJ01000026.1:0-10608 GCA_018250935.1 Piruna pirus
CCCTGGAGAGGCTGGCACTATCAACAATAACCCGCATTGTTGATAGTGCCAGCCTCTCCAGGGTTGATGATTAGCTAAAGGCCCGGTTCCAATATTTAACGATTCAGTATAACTGTACTTCAGTAACCGATCGTTTTAAAAAACGTTATCAACGTCACGTAACTTTGACAGCTTGTTAACAATTTAAAAATGTTATTGGAACTGTACAAAATGTCATCTGCATACATTTTTTGCCTTACCATCCGTCTTACTAGTACGTGGCCCTCCCATCCATAGGTATCAAACAACGGTAACATCGCTGACCAATAGTTCATTATGGGAACACTTATGAGTTACGCTTCGCAGACAATTTGACGAGGCGCAAGTATTTGAACCGGGCATAAATTAATCCTTATTCTAAACGCGAACACTATTTTATATCGCGGTAGAAGACCTGCGTCCTTCACTGTATTTATACGAGCACTGGAGACAGCATCCGATAATTTCTTGAAGGCTTACTTACCTATTACGTTTAACATCACAATGAGTTACCATGGCTTCACTCATGATGAATAACTTCAAAAATCTAAAAAAAAAATGCACTACATGTTAATTTAATAATGTAAATGTTCTAGTGTTATGTTGACAAAATCTACTAAATGGTAGATTTACAAGATCTACCAAATGGGAGATTTACAAGATCTACCAAATGGGAGATTTTTGGTGACGCCCGTGGCAACATAAAATAACGTTTCTTATACAAATCGAGGAGGTAAGTACGTGTGTTTGCAACCCACGTGTCGTTTGTATGAAGTATTCAATATGAGAAAGTTAAAAAACATCTAGGTACTGTTGCACTGTTGCATCTCATACAATGTCATCAATGTGTCAAATTACCTACGTTAAATTCTGTTGGCATTAAGAATATTATTTCAAAGCTCGATTCTTTTTATTGATTGGTTTAGACCGCCGCGTTCGATACAAACCTACGGGTAAAGAGTTTCCCAAATGCAACGAAGTACGATAAATACGATACTGCCAAGCGTTCAGCCAACATTAGAAAAGTATACTTTATGCTTGCAGTTTATATGCGCATAGTAAAGTTAACATCAGTGACCCAAACCAATGTCTTTACTAAGCGCTATGGAACGGTTTAAGAACAAACACATGCTAATATTCAATATTGGTCTTACAAACAAACGCGCAGTAGTTTCTTCCCCTATACTCGCACCAACAACCCCAGATAGGTTCTCCCCAGTTGGTTTCTCCCCAAAATGATTTATAAAACGCGAGCGGTCGGTTTCTCCCCCTAATACTCATTATCTTCATCGAGCTCCCCCTCAGTGGAGTCGACCCCGACCTCCTCGTAGTCCTTTTCGAGCGCAGCCAGGTCCTCGCGCGCCTCCGAGAACTCTCCTTCCTCCATGCCTTCCCCCACGTACCAGTGCACGAAGGCGCGCTTCGCGTACATCAGGTCGAACTTGTGGTCCAGCCTGCACCAAAAACACGTTACATAGCAATTTATAGGGCCGGTTTGGGCGGCGCCCTTAGGGCGGTTTCGGTTCGGCAAACAAAGAAAGAGATCGAGGAGGTAAAAACAAAGAAAGAAGTAGTGTTACCTAGCCCAGGCCTCCGCGATAGCGGTGGTGTTGGACAGCATGCACACGGCGCGCTGCACCTTCGCCAGGTCCCCGCCCGGGACCACCGTGGGCGGCTGGTAGTTGATGCCCACCTGCCCAGACACGAATGCAACAGGTTAGATTAGGTACAGAATTTGATTCCTGTTGTTTGTCATCGTTAGGTGCATCAAAGTAAAGTTGCTTTTGCTGGCTTCTCTTTACTGTCATGACAAGACGAATAAATTGCGAAATTAAGTATCCTGAATACAAAAGGTTGGGTTTGGTACATCAGAGTCAGGTTCGGCTACAACTCGAAGAGGCCACCTTTGGCCACGAATCTCTCCTCATAACTGACAAGGCCTAGAGCTTACTCCACCACGCTGCTCCAATGCGAGTTGGTGGAGGAGATTCAGGTTACTGACTACTTTTAGGGAACGGAGTTTTTGCGCCCTTTCTGCATTCAATCAAAAGCTACCACCAACCATCAAGTTATCCCACACGTACATATGTACGTATGTACAGCAACGGCTAACTACCTATCCCATTGGCACCATGAAACTTGGAGCACCTCTGGCCTCTGCCTACCTTAAAGCCGGTGGGGCACCAGTCCACGAACTGGATCGTCCTCTTGGTCTTGATGGTTGCGATTGCAGCGTTTACGTCCTTCGGTACCACGTCGCCTCTGCACAGACAGTGAACTTGTGTAAGACAGCAGTGGTAAAGACACGGCGTCCTATCTAGGAGGTACGGTTGGGTAGCGAAAGTAAATTCCCAAGCATACATCTCCGACTCTTCAGCATTAAGCACCTTTTTAAGACAGTGAAATGAGTGGAAAAGACACGGCGTTGTATCCAGGAAGGAAGGTCTATTCCCAAACAAACACCTCCAACTAACGAGTTAAGTATATTTTTAGGCAAGCAAAGATCTCTTTGGTCAAAGGAAACATCGTGAGAAACCCTGCATGATGGAGAGTTCTCCATAATGTCCCCTAGCCGTGTTATCCGCCAAGTTGCAGTTCACTGATGGATTATACCCCTTCATGAAATGAAACTCGTGCTACTTTGTAAGCTAATGGATTTTGAGTTCAGTTTGTCGCTGGCGGTATAATGACGTGAGCAATGTTATGCTTCCAGAGTACGTTTGTGGCACTGGGGTGCCACTACCTTATTCACCAATATTCCGTGGGCCAGCAGCCTTGCATCTGTAATCAGTTTAAAGAAAGGGTGTATAAGTTACCTGTACAACATGCAACACGCCATGTATTTGCCGTGGCGAGGGTCGCATTTCACCATCTGCAAGGAAAAAACGCCCCAATTATCTCAATTTGCTTTTACGTAATTTCTCAGATGAAACATCGAGCAGTGAGCAATAAATTTCAGTGTATCTTATTACAAACAGAGACAGAAAACGACGCTTATGAAATTAATACTCTGCTGAAACTGCTTTTTAGCTGTTTCAAACTGAACTTTACAAATTCCTTGTCTAACTCTCTGGTCGAGCCATCTTTCGGACGATGTCAAGCCCTTATTATTTGTCTGCTAGGGTTTTCCTACCCGCTGGCCACTGACCAACCATTTCTGATCTATTGTGACCATCTCTACTGTCAATGGCCTTACCTGATTAGCTGGCTCGAAGCATGCGTTGGTGATCTCAGCCACCGTGAGCTGCTCGTGGTAGGCCTTCTCAGCGGAGATGACGGGGGCGTAGGTGGCGAGCGGGAAGTGGATGCGCGGATACGGCACCAAGTTTGTCTGGAACTCCGTCAGATCCACGTTGAGAGCGCCGTCGAAGCGCAGCGACGCGGTTATTGATGACACGATCTGCAGATAAAAAAGATACAATAGTTACTTTTAGTTTTTAACTAATTAAAGAAGCTTCTATCTCGAGACTTCTTCAATAAAATAGAGATACTAGAGGTGGCTGAACACGTTGACCCACGGGCGGGTCTCTAAAAATTCATTTTCCTTGTTTCTTCGACATATTTAAGTGAATGCTGCTTGGATATCTGCAGGTCCTCGCGGTGATAAATCCTCCTCCTCCTCTGCACTATGCTCTGACTAATCTCTGTGCAGCAGCAACACAAAACATCTAACGCTTTATTTTCTAGGACTGATACAAATAAATAATGCCAGCTATAAAACTGTAACGTGCGGTCATTGCTTTGAATTTTCATCTAGCGCAATCTTGTTTCTTGCATCTACAGCTAGCAGAAGGTTGGGACTTTTTTCTCAACCCTTTTTAGTGACAGGGTTGGGTCTTCTCTCAGACTAGAAGGATATAGGCTATAGTCCACCAAGCTGGCCAATCGCGGGTTGGTTGACTTCACACGCCTTTGAGGAGAACTCAGAGGCATGCAGGTTTCCTCACGATGTTTTGACATACAGGATGTGACATTTAATTTCTTAAAATGTACATTTCTTGGAAAAGTCATTGATGGGTGCTACTGGAATTTAAACCCGGATCTCTCGAGTAACAGGACTTAGCCGCTGAGATATCACCGCTTAAGGGTTAGGTAGGTATGATGAAAGCTCATGAACAATTAGTATTAGTATTATCTTTTTATGCCGATGACTCAGATAGGTATTGTCTATCGTGACATTAGGAATTGCCATAGAATTAGCTACTGATTGCCTAATCAGTAACTAATTTTAAGGTAATTAATTAATTGTATTATAAAATATTATGAAATTGTTAAAATTTGACTTTCGTTAAGTGAGCCGTAAGTTTTATAGCGTCTTAGGGGAACAATCCCCTAAGACGCTATAAAACATTTGATTTTGATTTTGATTTTGAAACACAAACAACTCTGCTGCAAGCTGCAAGTTGCTCGTTTGCTACCTTATTCCTATAAAAATATGAATAAAAACATTCAGTATTATCATTCATTATTGTTTTTAAAAATGTGAAATATTCAATGTGGCACAAATATGTTCTGTTTTTTTGGCGTATTCCTTAATTTCTTTATTTTGTATTCAATCTCTACTAATAGTATAAATCAAAAAGTTTTATTTCCTTATTTTAGCTTAGGACATAAAAACAGATTTAACCCGACGAAATGCACTGTTTCCATGGGATTAAACCGGCAATTCGATGCATGCAAAGCCGCAGGCGTGATGACATAAGAACTCCAAACAGATTAACATCGGAACTAACTTACTATAAAAGGAAACCAAATCATAATTACGTCAAAGTTAATCGGAAATAATATCGCGAAGCCTACGCTACCGTAACCGCCATCACGATTTTAGCATAGCTTGAGCGAAGGCTGTCATTTGCGATTAAGGTATGCAAAGTAACTCATCAAAGTTGAGATTGCAATATTACGTAAAATCTTTTATGATCTAAAACATGATACAGATATCAATAGTCGGTTGCGTAAAATAAAGAACAGTGATCTTTGTGACATTTTATTGTGACATCTTAAACTTGTCTTGTAATACGAGTAGATACTTGTAATATAGTGCCTTTTTAAATTGCAACTGGTAAACCATTTGACGTCTGACTGACTTTGACCCATCTTGCTTTATTTGTAGTATTTTCTGCTGAGAACGTTTGATTAATGCACCGCCGAAATTTTATCCTAAAAATACCATAAAAAACAAAACTGTTTGCTGATAGGAGTATTTTTACGTAATTTTAGTTACTCACAAAAAGTCTGAAAGGATTCCTAAGTTTACCGGAAATACATCTTGAAAGTATACTTTAAAAGCTATCTTCTAAACAGGTCGATACGTATGGAAAGACGAATTACATAGACGTAAGCTTTAAGCCTATGCCTAATCTTCCCTTTGTGAGTTCTGATTCAGTATCTAAGAATAAAAATCAGATACTTTTATAAAATTAATCAATTTCATTTTCTTTACCTACCTCACGTTATCACGATAGCCCAGGGCTGACTGGCAGAGAATGCATGTAGCATTAAGTCCACCTTTGTAACTCTACTTTGACGTGGTTCAGAAGATTAAATTAATAAATTAATATCTAAGCTATTCGTATCGAATTAAAAGACAACATAAATTCATCTAATGTGTTGTTTCAAAACCAAAATTGCTTGTCATTAGCAAGGCTAAAATGTCACAGAACAATGCGAGTCCTGAACGCTTGTCGCAGTACGGTCGAAGGCCGTACGTGATCGCATTTCCTTTGATATTACGAGTACACACAAATCGGTCACGCAACAACAAACATTTTGGTATGCATCGAGCCTAATCAATGCCTCGCAATAAATTATCAGAACGTTCCTAAAATAATGTATACTAAAGTTCAACAATCTCAAATTCGCCACGTTCGATGCTGTAAATTATGAGAGTATATGTAGGAACCTACTCGTAGCTTGTGATGACTCATGAATATTCTACTTATGAGATTTAAGTAATTAGTTTGACATAAATTTAACAATAATGTTACTTCCTCTATCTGTTCAACCATTACCAAATTAAAAGACAGTTCAGTAAGTTAGCAAATATTTATTAACAGTATAATATAAATCGAACATGTTAGCTGAAATTCGAGTTCCTTTGACCTTTCACTACTATTAATCCGGTGAATGCACACAGTGACTTAATCTTTTTATCAATAGAAAACCAATTGAATCAGCCCATGGAACAATGAAGCCGTGTTTTGTTTGGGAGCAAACTTCTTGTCGCTTTGAGGCTAGCTATTACAAAACGATGAGTGTACACTTTCGCTTGGCCAATCAGAATAGAGGCAGCACGTGTCTGCGCGGGCGCAGGTCAGAGGTGAGCTCGCGCCTCGAGATCGAGTCACAGGGAGCGCATGCTCATCTATTGTTAAAAATAAACTGATGAAAACTAGCTCGGCGTGCGAGGGTAAGGCGAGAGCAGATGAGTAATTTATCAATCATGCCTACAATTTCTTTATGTTTTATCGTTCGGCCAATTGTTTTAAACGAATTCAGTAAGTATGATTATGAAAACTAAACAGTATAATTTCATAGCATTCATTTAACTATATTCCTAGCCTAGTCGTAATATTTTAAAGAAAGCATAATCATGGTGATCCCGAAATATTGTTACACTTGGTATAGCTTCAACAAATAGCAAAAATATTTTATATCTTCCCGCATGACCAGGTCTGCTCTATTTCTGCTGTATGGTGTTTAACACGATTTGAAATATATTTCGTGGTAGAGCGCTAGAATATAAAGTGATGGCAGCAGTTCTGTTGTTATTATATTCATTTAATCATATCAATTACTTCGATTTGTACGATCCGATTACATGAAATATACCTTGCAAAAGTTGTCTAAACATTGTCCAAGACCATTGAATCCTAATCATCGTGTTGTCACCATCCAGGCGTGACGTATCAGATAGCGCTAAAACCTCGTTATCTTGGCCCATGTTTCCCGACAACATATGTACGTTATCTACGACTTGACAATGACTGGATAGGCTTTAATTCAATCAGACAGGGGACTTGGAGATAGCTGTATCTAGCTGTCACAAGAGGGGCGCGTCGGCCAATAAATCGGCGACGCGAGCTTGGCGTGAAAGATGAAGTGCCCGTTTAACATACAATGAGTCTGCACTCTGTCGCAACGGAACTCAGCTTAGGACAGAGCTGGCTGAGCTTAAGGACCGTTCACTTTGAATACAACACTCGCTCAACTTGCTTCTATAAGTTACTAAACCTATGATTTAATCAATTTATAATTTAAAAATATTTAAAATATGTATTTATATTGTAAGTAGAGACAGAAGAAATGTTAGGATATTGAACTAAATCAATAAATATCTACGTAAAGTCGTTTCAAGTTATATTTTGTCGAATAAACTACTCTAAATAAACTAAACTCACATGGTAGTCTTACCAACTACATAAATTATTTAGATTTATGAAATATCGGAGTAAGGCACACTCAATAGTTATATAATATATAAATTTAAAAACTTAAGGGTTGAATATCTTAAATTATTACAATATTTTCAAAACGAAATGTCTTTTAAAGAAGGTACATTAATCATTCGCCTTAAAGTAGCACACTGCTGGACATAGTCCAATTAGTGGTAATTGACGCCACTCCGACCGATCATGTTCCATCTTAATCTAAAGGGAATTCAAAGATAAATTAAATTGTCATAGAATTGCTAACTAAACTGATAAATTCACCGAGGACCAACTAGAAGTACATATAAAATAATGACAAGGATACGCCGAAACCGTATAAGTTAAAAGACATTTTTAATAATATTATAACATAATGGTAACAACCCATAGTGGCCACTGCAGGCCACGGGTCTCTCCTCATTACTGAGGATGCCTAGAGCTCCACCACGCTGCTCCAATACGGGATCCAATACATGATATTGCAAGTATAAAATTATAATCCAGTCGTGTAAACGCGGCACGGGATTAGTCCCTAACGAGTCTGGGTGTGTCCTGTGCACCAAATAACGCGATCATAATTGTGGGTGCAGTTAGGTGCAATGGCGATATTGAACGAATAAAACGATAGGTACTGCACCTAATAAATTCAATTGCATCCTCAAATCGCTTACTCATGCGTTAATCGTCTGAGCATGTTAAATGCCATACGTCCAATTTATATCGCAGGCGAAATCTTAAAACACGTTATTCATAACTAAAAAATAAGTAAGTTATTCATATTTGTTCCAAGTTCAACATACATTAAGATACTAACTATGATTATACAGGTAAACATGGGTGTTTGAAAATAGAAAAAGATATTAATTACTGCAACTATGTTAAAGACTAACCGCTCTTTACCGCACCAATTACACCCGTCAAAACGTCAACCTTGAAAGTCTAAATAAAGAAATATCAGACAGTACTCTTCTGTACCATAATGGGTGTATTGTTAGAGCGCTCCAGATACGAACTCTAGATAATGTACGTACGCATGCGAAAAACTTAGATATTGCCATTGTATTAATTATTCGCCACACGAATTACACAACATGTTTTGTCCTCCACCGCATGTTTCAACACTCGCACGTCGGATATTTGATTGAGGGTGATTTGTCAAAGTTTAAACATAAATCATTATTAAATATCTTGCAAGAAGCTGACTAGGAATGCGTATTTACAATGGGCTTTTACGCAAAGAATGCATCGAGATTCCTAGAAAAGGTTACGCATCGGTGTACCTTGATTTTAAATTCAATATTACATGCTTTAAATATTCTGTACTGGTGAACTGGACGTTGATACTGATTTAAATACCACTATTGTATGTATATTCAAATGGTTTGCTAATACGCGTTAGGGATGATAAACTTCTATGCTAGCTAATAAATACATTGCTAGGAAGAAATAAACGCTAATAAAGGGACTTCAACTTAATTTACGATATTAAGATTTATCTTTAAAATGACGTCGACTATTGTGGATATTTGTCTTTCATTATCTTACGATAAATACTGCGCATAAGGTATGTGTGAACAAAGGTAAACACTGCTATAAAATTTCCCTAATTTATAACTAATTTAGCAGTCTGCCATTTGAAGCTCGTTGTTCATTTAGACCATTAAATCAGACAAATGAAAATTCAAGAATTATATAATTTATGATTTGTACAATAAACATCTCAGTTGTACGTCTTGTCTATTCCCCCTGTTATGATCCCACCAAAAATGTTCATAGTGGAAGCAATCGTCTATCTGCTTATCGGATCGCAGTAAAAAATGAATTATATGTCTGGAGCCATAATTTGAATACGGAGTAGCTAAAATAATAATAAGTGTCGTTCGTCCGCGAGATCTGATAGGTAAGTGGTTTTCGTAACGCCCCGCGAGCCGTGCGATAGGATCGCGATGCGCGCACCCGCCGCTCATCAATCCGAACATTGTTTTGTGTCAGCCTTACAAACAAATGCTGTAACAAAAAATCTGGCCGCGACGCCGATATAATCTTACAATTCGCTGCAGCTTCCATTAAAACAATTTTTATTGACGACATAGACGGATGGCCAGCGAGAGATGCGAACGAATTGTCCTAATGGATCGATACAATCGCACATCACAAGGACAGCCATCAACCTCAATCCCTTAAGGACGTATCTGACCTTCAAATGACACGTGATAATATCGATTACTTTCGATTCGATACTTACCTATCGATCACGTCTTCGATTGTGTCAACTTTGACAAGCGGTGTTTAAAAGAGCGAGGCTACTCTTAATACACCGGGGTTTAAGTGATGTTTCCGACTTACTATCACTTGCGGTGGGAGATTCGAAGATCTTATCGAGTGAAGCGTGAGCTACCAAAATACTTAGTCGCAAGTTTAAGTAATTCGGTAGTTTGTGCTTTTGCTAATGAATCAATTAGTGATTGTTCGATTATTATTTTAAAGCACGAAAGCTATATCAGATTTGTAAATTTAACTGTATAGATACGTTTATTTGTTATAGTAGATACTCAATAGCAGCACGCTAGGATTATTACAATTATAGTTTAGCTCTACTATCTCTTTTAAATAGTTTTATATGATAATTCAACCCTCAACAGGGATGTAAGTATAATTAAGATTGGAATACTATCCAATGGAACTGTAACTAATGGAATGTAAGAACACAACTTTCAATATATTGGAAGTCCTTGTCTGTAGTGGAATAATGTAAGTCAAGTCTTACAGTAGACCAAATTCAGATAATTTGCAAGAAATACAAGCACTCCTTTTTGATCAAAACACAGACTTTAAAACTAGTATTTTTTTTACTAATTTTAAGTTTTTTTTCTCAAGCCACTGTCCAACCAGTCACAGACCCTGCAGTGAGTCAAAACCCAGTGACCCACTGCAGGGTCGGGTCGCCTCTCATAATGAGAAGGATATAAGCCACCAAGCTGGCCAATTGGTTTTAAGTTACGTTACCAATATTAAGTTTGCCATAGTTAAATATATTCCATGCCACATAATAAATTTATAAAACAATTGCTTAGCAGCATAAAAGCGTGTATTTTTTGCGGTAAGGCCGCGGGCTATCCACAGCATCTACCACCTGGCGAATTAGTAGTTTAAATGTACC
>DWOJ01000027.1:0-10532 GCA_018250935.1 Piruna pirus
AATGACTTAAAAACCCGATACCCGATCACAGTATAGGCGTTAATATAACAGCATAAATGAGCGAAAACGTGAAGTTACAGGCATGATGCCGGTGCACGCTTTCCGAAAAGGAATTCCCTTTGCATTTTTGATGTGCGAATTGTAACCACTGCCACTGTATACTGCGAAAATCGGATTTCAAATTTTAAAAGCCGGAGCGCCATCAGCTTTGGTACTATAGAAACTAGTGAAAACAAATACAGACAGGTACTCGTAGTATGAATGTAAAATTTTGAAAGAAATATGAAACGTTTTAAAACGAGAAAATCGAGTTTTGTTGTGCGAGTTATTCCGTTTGCTGTGGGTAAACCTCTGTGGTCTTCTTTGTATAGAAGCATATTTCGGTCGTGTTTAGCTATCTAGATTGTTCTGTTTTTGAAGCGATGTTTTCAAACTTTTCAGTCAAAAAATATACGCATCAATCGAAGATAAGCTCCTTCTTCCTTTTTTCCCTCGAATTGTAAACACCGTCTATTTTAGAACAGTGTACCTACTCTTTTCAGAAGGGTGGGTGTACTCAGCAATAAAAAATTGATACGCCGAAAGGTCCCGAAGGTTATAAATAAAAATAAGTGGCCAAGCATGTTAGCTTGGATAAATAATATCGATCGTCGTGACCGTCTGTTGATTTTATTAGGATTACGTGCCGTAGAATACGTAATTATTGACTAAGAAATTTATGATTATTCACGGACTGTTTACTACATTTTCTTGAATACAAGACAGTGGAATATTTTTATTGTTATTGAGGCATTAAATGGTCAATAGCTATGTGGTTTTGACTTTGTCCACCTGATCGAAAGCTCTGGGTTCGAAGCCCAGGCGTTTACACAGTAATGACTTTTATAAGTTTGAAGCGATTTAAAATCATTAGCTGGTGAAGGTAACATAATCGTAAGAAAGCCTGCATACCTTAGAATTCCTCAGTGTTTTAATTGCTAACTGAAGTCCGCCAACCCTAGCATAAAGTCTTCTAATATTTACAAAATAAATATGGTTAATTAAACTTCCTTGTAGATTATATTGTGTAGTTCAGCAGCTGTAGCGAGCTGAATGTAATTTCTTCTCCTTCTAAAAGGAGACTTGTTCCTTTCAGTGTGTCAAATTAGGGCATTTAACGCCTGGCGACTAATGCCCGGTTCCAATTGCAATATTCGAAAAACGGTTCGTTTTTCTTGCGCCTCGTTAAATTGTCTGCGAAGCGTAACTCATAAGTGTTCCAATAATGAACGATTGGTCAGCTATGTTACAGTTGCTATGATACCTTTGGAATGGAGGGCCATGTAATACGGATGGTAAGGCAAAAATGTATGGAGATGACAGTTTGTGGTGTTCCAATATTTTTTTAAAATGTTCAACAAGCAGTCGAAGCTATGTGACGTTGGTGACGTTTTTTAAAACGATCGGCTACTGAACTACAATACCGAATCGTTGAATATTCGAACCGGCTTTAATCAACAATTTTTCAATTTTACGGAGTTATTTTGAATGAATGAATGAATGAATGTCTTTATTCGGAAGCAAAAAGAATGCAGTTTACAAAAATAGTTACCTAATGTAAGAAAAATACTTAATAACTACACCTTAACGAAACGACTATTTAACAACAGTATCTACTTAAGTAAGTTTTTTTTAAATAACTACTGCACCTCTTCGTTCCAAAAAAAGTTTTAGCCTTATATTTTTTTGTAATAGCATAAGTGCCATCGGTCTGGTTCTTCATACGTCATTCGGGTATCGTTCGCATGTTGTGTGCATACAATTTAAGCCATCTGCAAGCGATGTGCGTCAGCGGAGCCGCAAGGCCGATCGCTGCATTTGCTGTGCGTGCGCGCCGTGCACTGTACATAAAAGGATCAGATAATACACGAGGAGATCACCGTTTGTTTGTCTCGGACACTTGAAAGCCTCTTGTTCACAACTCTTTGAGTTTTAAATGGTATGCGTGTGCTTATTAGTCGCGCTTCAACACCATCCGTTTGGGTTGCATTTCAATCATGACTTCAGGCGAAAAAATGATTCAACTTGCAAAAACTTTTTGAAGTTATACTGCTTTAGGCGCGTTTAAAAAAAAATGATGAGAGTGAAAATTTAAGATGCGCGCGCATCGCTGTAACACATAAGTAACAAGTTAGTCACTCATTCAGTCTAGAATAAGATGTGCGCGCATCACTGTAACACAAAGCTACCAACAAAATAGAAATAGAACCTCTATTAGTCGGGCAAATTAGTACGCTCGTCGCCTCTGATCACTCTTTTCATATTCATAATATTTATGCACATTTTTCTAGATTCTACATTCCCAACAGGTGTTTTAGTTTCATACAAGTGCGAATAATATATATCGTAATAAATTATATTCAATAGTGATTTAAACAGAATATTTTGATTAATATTATTTACTATTCGTAAATATTAGTTTAACGATACCAAAGAAGTATGACTTTTCACGCGCGTACATACTCGTAAGTACACGGATCCATTGTTTTTCAATAATTTATGTTTGTTTTACGTATCCCGGGTACGAGAGCTTTCTGTATCACGCAGCTTTGTTGGTTGGAGAAATATTGATCCCACTCATTATACAGGTAGCTTCCACTTGTTTCACTTACGCTACCAGGTGACCACCAATAGTTGACAATAAAATTCAAGATATAATCGTAACCGCAGACGCTCTTCCTCAAAGGACCTGTTGCTGTTCAGCGCACTCCTTACTGCACAATATAATCAGAAAGAAAAAGTAATATTTGAATTAAAGTTTAATTGATATTAATGTAAATGTTTGAAGATTTTGTGCTCTTTTTAACCGACGAAAAAAACGGAGGAGTGTTCTCAATTCGACGCGTATATATATATACCACGCATAACTTTTTACAGAGTAGTCGGATTTTATTGGAAAGAGTATACCTTGAAGTTGGTCCCATATAAATTTGAAAAAAAAATCAAAGCCTAAGATTATTAAAACAGCTTAGTTCGTTGTTCGGCGGTTCCATTTTGGTCAAAAATAATTATTTGTACCACTGTTTCATTTTTCACTGTTTACTGCTCATTAGTGAACCACAGCAGGGTCGGGACTCATCTCCTAATAAAAAGGCCATAGTTTGCCACGCCGGTCAATTGCGGGTTGGTAGACTTCATATGCCTTAAGACCATTATAGAGAACATCATGAAGAGACTTGCATATTAGATGCAGGATTTTTCACGATGCTTTTCTTTACTGTTACAGCAGGTGAAATTTATCTGAAACCCATTGGTGACCAACTGCAGGGATCGGATCGGATCTTCTCTCAGAATGAGAAGAACCTCAGGCCGTAGTCTACTACGGTGGTCAATTGCGGATTGGTAGATGTCAAATGCATTTGAGAACATTATAGACTCTCAAGCATGCAGATTTTTCCCTTCAGCGCTTCAGCAGGTGGCATTTTAAAACGCCCATAACATAGAAAAGTCATTTTAAAAGGTTTTTCAATCAATACGCACTCATATAAATTTTAGGCTTTAGTAGATATAATCTGTTTGATGTAGATATATTGTAGATGTGGGTATAATCTTGTCATCGTTCGATATACATTAGTTTAGTTAAAGTTAATGAAGCTTTGTAATACTCTGTTCTTATTGTTGTGGTATTTATAAAATGTGTAATTAGCTGTAATTAATTGTATAATTTTGAAATAAATTTATTATTATTAAAAAAATTAAATTATCTTTTGTGCCGGCCCTTGTCCGATAATAGGATTATAAACAATCTCGATCCGCGACAGAGCAATAAAGCACACGATGATTAACAGATCGCTTGGAAATCTGCGCCCAATGTTATGGTTGCCACAGTTAAGTTAAATACTATCGTTTTTTTTCGTATAAAAAGTTGCTGTTGGACATAGTGGCCTTTACAGCTAAAAACCTTTTTCTAGTGAAGACAGAACAGGGAAGGAAAACCAATGCAAATATCCACTTTTCACCAAAAAGGTACTGCAAGGATTCTAAGGGAACCTCCTGCGAGACCTCGGCTTAGGTTGTCGCTTTAGTGGAGGGATCTTAACGGAACAACCACTCACTCGTGGATACCTCATGGTGGCCATGTGTAAAAGGGGTCCTCATATCCGCCCGGGGGGGACGGTGTGTATAAACTGTGTATGTTGTGTGTTTGGATTCGATGGTAAACGCTTATGTTGGCAACCCTGTGGAGACCACGAATACAATCCGGGGATATTGGTATCGCTTTACGGCTGTTAAGGCGTTTAATCATGCAACCGATGCGCATTGCCGTTATTCTAATGAACTGGGTACGATTTGTTTAAAGTCTACTTAGAGCCGATTTTTCAATCGTCAGATAAACAGTCAGACAACATTTATTCGACGGATAGTACAAAAATGGATTTTTCAACAGTCCGGTAGGCCTTATTCGAAGAAATACCGCTTATCAGTGGAATGATGTTTTATCTGTCCCTATGACGGCCAGATAAACTGTTATAATATCGAATGACAGATAAGAACAACGACAGATGTATGTCTGTTTCTGGTGAGTATGATGAATGGAAAAAGAATAAAGACGTCAGTGTGTCAACAATTGTCATGGTATCAATATTGTATTTTCCCCTTCCTACACATATTTAACAGTTTCTTTATTAAAAGATTTTGAATATAAAACGACTCCGATGTTGATTATTCCACCAATCCTTTATTTTACTCCAAATTCGTGCGATTAAATAAGTAGCTTTTCCCGCAGTTCCGCGTGTTAGTCGGTTTTCCATACGGAGTTACTATTTTACCATTTCCTATTCTACCATTTAGGGTAAAGGGTGGTTTAAAAAAAATGTAGTCCTTTTCAAGCGTCTAAGTTGAGTTTACGCTAAAATCCTTACTAAACCTATAATATAAATACGACGTTTAATCAATTATTCGAAAGTTTCAAAGTCCTTAAAATACTTAGTGCGTTTTTTCGGGATGACAAACCAACAATCGGTTAAATATTGATCGATGATTTAAGGAATTACGTTTTCAATTCATTCCAGAAAACTGTCTGTGATAAAAAGTAGCCTATATCTCACGATAGTGGATCTTTGTGAAATCGCCTCCACCCATCATTCCGATAAGTCGTAAAAGAGACAAACCACTTTCGCATTTATAATATTAGTAAGGATTTGTAAGGATAAAGATTAATTACCTTAATTTTTGAATTCGAATGAGATTTGAATGTTGAGCTTGTTTAAACCACTCATTTTCTCATGCAACAGAACTTTAGTCCTACCTAGCTTTAGTACCTACCTACTATATTATAATATACCTACATTGCATAGGTAAATTAAACCGAATTGTACCGAATGTACATTATAGCTGTCCATTCACGTTCAAGGTAACTCATGAGGCCGAAGTGCGTAATAACGGAGAAGTCATAAACACAGTTTAGTACCTACCTACCTACTTACAGAAGAGTGTTGTAGTAAGATTAATTAATTAGGAAATTGCAATTTGATAATTCTTTCTCTTTGTTCTATGTAGCTATGAATACATTAAAATGGTGGCACGACAGACAGATGACCGATAACGGCCGCCGAGAACCACGCATGGTTAAGATATATAATTTTGCTATGGAGTCAATGGGTACCTAATATCGTGGATGTACACCATGTTTTTACCCTACAGAAAAAATGCATCCGTATCCTAGAAAACATCGACGGTCAGGACAGCTGCAAACCGTATTTGATTAAACATAAAATATTAACTTTAACTTCAATATACATATATAATGGAAGCGTGCAAATTCATTAAGCAATATCCGCATGTAAGAGATGGGCAGACCAACCAAATAGATATTTAAGTCGTAAACAAAAAAATTATAATAATACCGACATCAAAACTAAAAATTCATATAAGTAGGAATCGACTGCTTTATTTTATCTTGTACATGTAGATCTTGACTTTAAGGTAATACTTAGTATGTAAAGAATATAAATGCATAATAGCACCACAATGGAAAGGGTTAACCGTTGTATTTAATCCAGCTTTCGATCTCGCTCTCGAACTCTATCCAGCAGGGGCTGTTGTTTAAACAACCTTGCTGTTAGTGCCTACTTAAGCCGTAATATAATAGAACAGGGGAGAGGGTTGCAGGAGGGTGGAGGTGCCCTTTGCGCATGCTCTATTCAGAGTGGCTCGGCGACCCTCGGTAACTTCAGTACACAGCTGTGAGACCCCGTATAGACACATCTCAGCAGTGTCGGACCCTAAGGACAATAAAATCCAACACTTTTCAAAAGTGAGTACTAAAATCTTCGTAATTATGAGTACTAATAAACTGTGGTTCATAACTTAACAGAATTAAGCCATAATGCTAAAATAGATAGTTTTGCATCATCTTTAAAAATATCCTCTTATTGGCGATGTAATGAGGAACCATGTGACGCAAGTCTACATGATAAATTTACAAGGAATTAGTTTGCCTAGGTATATAGATAGTATTTTCATAAATTCGCGTCTTGTCTAATGATGAGCGAGTGAAATATGTGTAACTCTTTGGTTATAACTGCAAATCAATCTTGTGTGTCCACTTCAACCCATGTGCCGCCACGTGCATTGGTATTTAATTAACGCATGTTTTTGTTACTTTATTAAGAATATATTGACGCGTTATACTTCATAACTAATAAATCATATCCAAATCCCTTTCCTTGTAGATTCGGTTGCGATATTGATTGGCTTATATTTTTACGTTTTCAGAAATGAAGCCAAAGTTAACAACATGGTATCAGCTCCTCGAATCGTTATTTAAACATCTCACATTGTGACGCACAATTTTAAACCGATCAATATTAAGTTTCTGATTATTGTTAAAAAACATTTTAAAATGTTTGGGATATAATTTTATATTGTTGTTAGTATCACATAGAAATAGAAAGGTATCTACTCCACTCTGCACTCAGTATTATAAGTAGTGAGAAGTTCAAATTTTCGTTGTTGTTAATTAAAGTAACGGTTTTATTAATGGTATAAAGGAATAATTATAAGCAAAGCTTATTGTTGTTTAGTTTTTTGCAACCTATTAAATAGGCGCTAGTCGACATAAAATAGTAATCTAAATGAAAAGACCAGGCACTAAGTGACAGGAAATGGAACCGTACGCTGACGATATATTTTGGCTGGTCGTTTGCGGGTTTATTGTTGCGTTCGTCCTCGCATTTGGAATTGGCGCCAATGATGTGGCAAACTCGTTCGGGACCAGCGTGGGGTCGAAGGTGCTCACACTCACTCAAGCTTGCATACTTGCTACTATATTCGAAATTGCTGGTGCAGTGTTGATTGGTAAGTAGCCACGATTTTTGAATAATTTTTTAATTTCTCTATTTCAGTATGTGGAATTAAAGAAACGAATGTTGCCCTAAGCCTTTGTTAATGCATGCTTTACATCCGGAGAATTTAGATCGGTCTTTATCACTCGCATCACAGCCATTACTTAAACTGCACTACTAGCACTATCAGGTGCAGAAAGTAGGTATTCGAACTGTGCTGTCATAATACTTAGGTACATGGCATAGTGGCCATGGCCACTGAAGGCCATAATTGTGGAGGCCAAGAGCATACTCCACCACGCTGCTCCAATGCGGGTTGGTGAAGGTGGAGGTTAGGTTACCTACACAGACTTATCTGTACTCCATTGGTGACTCATTGCAGGACATATTACGTAATAACAAGGATACTAGTTCACTCGATTGTGAATTTGTACATTCACTGAGACAATTCCTTAATAATACGAATACGGCTTTTTCGTTAACTATGTGCTCTGAAAGAATTCTGACATAAAGCTTCTCGATATTTTTCAGGCTATAAGGTATCGGATACGATGCGCAAAGGCATACTTGATGTTTCACTATACGATGGCGAGGAAAAGCTTTTGGCTGCGGGCTGCCTCGCGGCGCTGATAGCTGGGGCAGCGTGGCTAATACTAGCTACGGCGCTGCGCTTGCCCGTCTCCGGGACCCACTCGGTTGTTGGTGCGACCGTAGGGTTCACCCTAACAGCCAAAGGTCCGGTTGGTGTTCGCTGGTCAACGCTTGGAGCAATTGGTGAGTAATATACCTATTATGCACTAAATATTTAAAACACCGTTTTAAATGTTTATCGCGTACCTACCTTTTATTTATGTCCCGAAGTTTCGAATGTGTTGCGACAGCCGTGGTCATGGGCTGACTCGCCTATATACCTATAAGATTTATTTTGTTTTTCGCAACGTGACTGAATTCGAAATGGTGAAATCGGTAGACAAACGAAAAGTACCGACCTAACAACAACTGATATCGAGACTTAGCAACCTCAAGTGGGCAGTGGTCGATTGTAGGTGCAACGGATGGTAAAGCGCTGATGACGGTGAAGATGATGAGCGTTAGTAGTTCAGTGGCCAAGAATTCGGCCTCTTACTCGACAGTTCGAGGTCCATTCAAATCCTAAGGCAGGCACTAATGATTTTTTAAGTTATATGCGTTTTAGGAAGATAACGTAAAGTAAGACCTGCTGGTAGCAGTGAAGGATAACATCATGTGACCTGCGTGCCTATGAGTTCTCCATAATATTCTTCAAAGGCATGTGATGTCCACCCACCGACCCGATATTGGCCAGCGTGGTAGTCTTTGGCCGGAGTCCTTCTCATTCTGAGAGGAGACCCGACCCTGCAGTGGATTGCAGACAACCAATGGAGAAAAAAGAGCCTCGACTGGCGACTACGACTCTGAAAAAGGTCCAACCAGAACGCCCTTCGAACTGATGGTCTGACGACTTGAAGAAAACGGCGGGAAACCGTTGGTTCAGAAATTACAGACCACGGTTGCAGTCGCATCTATTAGGGCAGGGTTTCTCAAACTTATTGTTCCACGTACCCCTATTAGACTTTAAAGACCACAGCGAACCCCTTTAAAAAATACTGACTATAGATAGGCATTTTGTTAAAAAATAATACAAAAAAGCTATAGATAAACATGTTAATTAAGCATTAGAATCTAATACTAACATTTATATTATTACAATTAACATTTCGCTATTTTGTATGCGACAAGAAAAGATGCTCGTAAATATTCAGAATTAGTAGTCACTGTTTTCGTAATATATTTTGAAAATGTTAAAATTTGACTTTCGTTAAGTGAGCCATTGTTCTCCTAAGTTTGATTTGATTTAGTTTAGTTGCTCGTTGCACGTACGCACAAGACAGCTTAGCCACCGCGTAAATTTTATCGCGTACCCCCTATGACTCAATGGCGTACCCCCAGGGGTACGCGTACCCCACTTTGAGGAACCCTGTTCTATATTATCAAAGTATGTATAAAAAGATTCCAAAATGAATTTATTATATGGCACAATAGGATAAACCATAAACAAAAGAGTACCCGTACTGGAGTAATATTTAATCTCTTTTCGGTTTAAAAGTACATTGTCACTTAAAATGAGAAACTTAAATGTATCATAGGTATGGTTATTAACGGCGCGCGCGAGTGTGTGTGTGTGTATGTGTAAGTGCGTATGTGTGTGTGTGTGTTTTCAGTTTGACATATGACCTTGACGTGTGTAAATATGACGTGTGTGTGTCAAATGAAGGGTAGTGTGCGTAATATTTATTTTTTATTAATTTCACATGTTTTTAATGCATATTACATAAAAATATTAGGTTTCTGCACACCTTCTGCATGTAAACATTAACTGTGCCAATTTTCGTAGTCCTCCGTTCGCGCAATTCTCGTAAAAAGGGGTACAAATTTGTTGCTTCACGTATTAATATTATAGATAGATATATCAGCCAACCAACTTTCAGTCGTATTAACAATACTTAATCTGAGCGATCAATTACGATTAACTCAAACCGCATAGTTGTAGGTGCCTCACTACACGCACGAATGTCGAACAGTACTTTATGTACGTAAGTGTTGTATCAAATATTTACACTTCCTTTTACGAAGCTACATTGTCACGTATTTGAGCACGAAACTCAAATTCCGCTTCACTTGTAAGAAACTTGTTCGTATACAAACATGTATTTAGATGGAAAAGTTTTCGCTATAAATATTATTATAGTGAATCTCCTGAATTTCTGTTCGTGTTCAGAAGTATTTAACGATGATACATTACATAGAAGCCGAAGGCAGTTGTTATTTCCAAATTCAACTTTATTACAGGTCAGTTAAAATGCTGTACATTTTTAGGTCATTATACTGGTATATAAACGGACCATGGTATCCATTGTCCGTTTATAATACACATTAGCTTTTCCCGCGGCTCCGCCCGCGTGAAAGTCGTATTTTCATACGGATATATTACTCCCATTTTACCATTCCGGGTAGAAGATTGGTTTAAAACACAAAGTAGTTTCAAACCTTGTTGTGCAAAAAATCTTACTTGGATCTATCGCTCCGTTCAGGCGTGAAGGAGGGACAAACCATGAAACCAACAATCGATTAATAATCTATCTATGATTAATTTGTTTAATCGATGTATCAGCAATTATGTTTTCGTTC
>DWOJ01000028.1:0-10510 GCA_018250935.1 Piruna pirus
GCCCCTAGTAAAGACCCATGGTCCAACTAGTTGGACGGAGCAGTTGGACCACTGCCCCGGACTGACCAGAGCTGATATAGCAAATCTAAGAAAAAACTGTCTGGCGTTCTATATTGAAGTCATCGATCAAATCAAGCAAAGGTTTGATTTTACAGATCCGATTGAAACGATATCTGTTTTACATCCTAAAGAGGCACAATCATTTAAAATTAAGGATCTGTCAAAAGTAATTAAGAGGTAGGATGCAGTTTTACAAGAGTGTCTCACTGAACAAGACCTTCACACAGAACAGTGTCCACACGCTTTTCTGCAACACAAAAAACTGGATCTACCACCAAATTTAAATGCTGAAGATTATTTGTTCGGTACAGTTGTAGATACCTCACAGGCAAGTTTGAATTGTCGCGCCATACGGGCGAGCGCATCGCTTGTCTGTGATTGGCCCAAGACACGTTTGAAGGACGGATAGGAGTTAAGTATTATGTAAGACGCAGTTGACAGTTTGCGAAAAAATCGGCGCCACGGGGAACGTTGGTTCGCGCTCGTAACGGAATTCTTTTGGTATTTGGTAAACGACTGTGTTCCGAAACATTATAGTGATATAAAAGATTCGGATCAGTTGCCCGATATAAAATGTTTCATTTGGTACTGAATCACCTCAACCCGAACCCGACCCGACGCGACGAATGAACGACATGAGCACAGAACGAATATACTCGTGGAGGACGTGAGTGAGTGAGAGACTGAGAGTGAAGCAAAAAAGGCGAACTGAATGCCTGCGTGCGCAGCGGTATTACTCTGCATCTGTCTGTGGAACTCTGAGAAAGAGACACGATGACTGCCGACCACCGCCGCTGATGTTCATACAATGTAGGTAGAGTGACAGAAATAGTGATATAGCATTGCGATGGTAGGAGTGAGATGTATAAAAGACTTCGCTCGCGCTGAACTGAAACAAACCGGTTTGTTTTGGTCTTGGAAGAAGTATTGTATTGTATAGATACTTAGTCTGAGGTTTTGGTTGCCTCTTGTATCTTTAGTTTCTAAACTATTTTTTCTTGTTTATTTGATTAGTAATTGAGTACTTAAATTGTTGACTGTGCGAAAATATATTTAAAGAGATTTTTCCGAGTGTTCAAAATGCCTCCAATTAAAAGAAGAAGCCCATTATGGAATAACAACATAGTATAACATAACATTATGGAATAACAACATAACATATAAACCTATTCCATTGAAAAAATGCACCCAAATTGATAGGCAGATTTTAAAACTAGTAGTGAAAAACTATCATCCTTTTTCGCTCGTTGAAGAGCCAGAATTAAAAGAATTATATCACATGATTATTCCGGGATATAAACTACCTACTAGAAAAACAGTGTCAAATATCCTCTTACTAAAGGCTTATCAGGAATGTTATGAAAAAGTTTAAATTGACATAAATTCTGCTTGGGCAATTTTTTTAACAACTGATCCATGGACATCAGTTAACGTGAGTTTTATTGCAATTACAGCTCATTATTTGGACTCTAATGGAAACATTAAAAGTTATCTATTAGACTGTTTTTCGTTTAATGAGAGACACACTGCGGCAAATCTCTGCAATTCTCTCAAACAAAAAATTGAGGAATGGAAAATCCAGAACAAGGTGGTAGCTATAGTAAGCGATAACGCGGTCGATATAGTTGCTGCTATTGGAGAAGGAGGGTTGAGACATATCAGCTGTTTGCCCACAGCATAAATTTGACTGTTCAGGCCAGTCTAAGTAGCCTCAGTACAGTTTTATCAAAAGTAAAAGCAAGTGTTAAGTTTTTTTAAGAGAAGCTCATCAGGGCTGGTTAAATTTAAAGAAATCCAACAACAAATGGGCTGATCTCAAGCTGAAGCAAGATGTGGTCACACGTTGGAATTCGACCTACGATATGTTGACCCGTTTTTTCACCCTGCAAAAAGCGATAGTTTCGACTGTTGCTATATGGGGCAATGATCTCCAAACTTTGACTCCAAATGAATGGGACATTGTGGAAAAGGCCATCAAAATTTTGGAGATATGTTATAATATAACTACAGAAATATGTTCTGAAAAATACGTGTCGCTATCAAAACCGACCATTTTCCCATTGCTTCGGACGCAAAAAAAAGTATTAAAAAATTTTTTGACTGCCAACCTGTGAAGAACCTATAGATAGTACAGTCCAAATTAAACATCGTTCGTTGGTTTCATTTATGACCCCTACAATTTTGGTCATTCGAAGCCGGATCAAGAAGCAGCATCTTTCACCATCGGGCTAGTCTCCATCTCCGTAATCCACGGACGATCTCCGTGTTAAGCACCGTGAATCCCTGTTGAAGATTGAAGTCAACGTCTCTCTCTATTAAGAAGAAAGAAGTCCAGTCATCGACGAGCAACTCAGGCTGAGGACTCCAATCGCCGAAGCGTGGACGACGGCAGAGTGGCGTCGTGGCATCGGGCAGCTTGACTTCGGGCGGCGAGAGCGCCGTCGGTTAAATCTTCGGGCGACGGTCGACGTCATCGATTGAACGTCTCAGTACGCGGTTTACCGCGGCCAGTGTCAGCAGCCACCTAACGGTGTCAAACGGCTGACTGCCACTGGTTAACGCCGAATTAGGCGGTGTGACGTTTTGTGCAACGTCACCGGTTCAACGGGAACCGAAACTGCACATCCTCGCCGGTAAGAGATATCACGGTGCGGGGGCCCCACTGTAGGCACAGCTGACAGAGTCGGACATTCCAGCCGACTCCGAACACCCCGTAGTGTGGTATCTCCTCTGCTGGGAGGAACCCTCCTAACCCTCACCTTCTTTCCATCCCCGAAGGAGCGTATCCTGGTCCCAGTGACCAGGCCCTCCTGACGGACTGTTAGGGACTGCTAGGGAGGTAGGGACCGATAGGAAGGTGAAAAATAATCGTTTATGGAAATAATCGATTAATAATCGTTTTGCTTTTTAAGTAAAAATCGATTTTAATTCGTGATTTTATTTTTATAAATAATCGATTTTTTTAAAAATCATAACCCACAATAAGCTGTTGTTAGAGACTATGAGAAACAGTCAGTCACAGTCAAACATCCTAGTTAAGCTTGTACATAGCTGCGCCTCTAATAGGTTTAAAAGAAGACCCTTTAGAATCCTGGAGAAGCTATTATTCCTAAACTCGTTGCCTACAGATTTCAATTTTTTTATTTTATTTGAATAATTGAATTTGTTGATTTATGTTAAAAAACAATTTGAACCTTTTATAATTTGATTGTTCTAAAACTTTAATTTGTGTTGAATATTTTAATAAGAACTTACTATTTTTGTTGTTTATTTATAATTAATGAATCTTTTGATATAACATTTATGGCGTTTGTTTTGAAATTAATGGACAAATTAGGAAAAAGACGATTAATATAACAAAATCGATTATTTATTAATCTTATATTATACTTGCTACAATAAAAACAGATTAATTAAAAATCGATTTTTTATGTACAATGTCACATCCCTAGTCCACATTTGACACTGCGAGCGAGCGGCTCGGCTTGCGCTCCGCTCGTGCTCGGCTCGTCTAGCATCTACGCACCTTAGGTCAGCTACGCCAGTCGTCCAGTCGAGACAGTGATGTCACCACGATGGAGAGTAGTGCTGTACCTTGCAACTAATAATTTTCTATTTATATTCTTAAAACTCAATTATTTAGTACTCTGTTAGTGTATAAAGACAAATAGCGAGATAAAGGACAAGATTTAATAAAACATCACAGGTTATAAGTAGTCATTCATTGAATAAACAAAAAAATTACAATAAAAAAATACAGTTGTTGGCAGCACTATTTTTGTAGGTATTTATTTTGCAATTTTATGCCTTGGCGTATAGGGCACGGAAGTGCGGTTATGGCGTGACGCTGAAAAGGTTAAAGATGGAGCTAGTTGGTCAAAGGTGAGCAAGTTTTAGTGACTTTAAAATGCATGATGCTTTATCTGCATAATATTTTCACATTTCATCACTCATCATTCCACATGAATGAGGTATTCATAAATGTAATGTTTGCTTAGGATAAAGATATTTATCAATTGCTGAAGTTTTATGAATAGAGAATTCTATACCTTAATAAGAAATCTAATCCGATGACTTTTTCAATATTTATCATGACTAACTAAGCTGTCTATTTTTAACAACAGACACCTCACGTCACCACCGGTTTCAAGTTCGGAGTCGATCACAACTAGATATTGAGGTGGACAGAATCCAAGTCATGGAGGAAAGACGTATAGAAAATGAGACGCGGAGTTTCAATAATTTAGCAAATGCTATTAGATAGGGTGCTGAACTAGTGGCAAATGCATTATTGGAGATAGCAAGAAAACCACCATAACATTGTAATCAGCCTCATATTGTTGTAAAGTATAAATTGTGTAAAGTTCTATTTGATTAAGTACTGGTGTTATTCTGTTACTGATTTTATTGTAACCTATTTGAAAAGAGTATGTACTGAGTTTCTTGCTGAGTTCTTCTCAGTAGAATCAACATTCCGAACCAGCGATAAATATAAAGTGATAATAAAGAGAAGTAAATGTGTATTGAAACTCTTTTATACTATTATTTATCATTCCATTGCTATTCCTGACAAGTACAGAACATCGGCGAAGACCTGGACCGGATCGAAGGCATTTTTAACAGACTGGGAACAAGAGACATCATACTCGGTGGCGATTTTAGTGCTTAAAGTCCTTGGTGGGGAGGAACCGAAGAGGACGACCGGGGAACCAAGTTTATGGAATCAATGGCAAGGCTAGATCTCAGCATCGCTAATGAAGGAAACATTCCGACCTTCCACACATACAGAGGAGGAATAGTCTACCAAAGCTTCGTGGATATAACAACTGGCACCCACAGTGTCCTTAATAAAATCAGGAACTGGCGTGTCAATCCAGACCTCTGCACCCTGTCCGATCATCGAGCAATTAGCTTTGATATACTTACCAACACTCCGCGCACCTCTGTGGTACACACAACGTCGACCCGGAAATTTAACACCCGCAAAGCTGATTGGAAGGCTTTTAGGACAGCCATGGAAGAGGAACTCGTCCACAGACATTTGCTCGCCCACAACATCCTAGCAGCTGAGGGGCCCGAACAGCTAGAGCAGATTGTACAAACGTACCACAACTGCGTTACCTCAGCCTGTGGTAGATCTATTCCGGAGCACCCAAACAAGGCTTATCTAAAGAGCCACAAATGGTGGACAAGAGAGCTCACAGACCTAAAGCGCAAAATGATCTGGCATCGAAGGAAGATCAAGCATGCCAACCCAGCTCGGAAGCCACATGTTGTCCAGGACTACATAAGTGCCCTCCAGTCATACAAGGAGTCAATACAGAGCGCCATCACCACCAGCTGGAAAGAGTTCTGCACCAGTCAAGAAAAGGAAGGGGTTTGGAAGAGTGCATACAGGATAATCAACAGATGTTCACAGCACGCAGAGGATAAACTTCTGAGATCTCCTGTGGACGGCGACATCCTGTCATCGAAGGAATCGGCACTCCTCCTCGCAAACACGTTCTACCCTGATGACGACCCAAATACCGACACTACTGAGCAGAAACTCATCCGCACGGCCGCAGCTCATATAGAAGCGCGCCTACGAGTTCCCCCTACACCCACACCTCTACCAATAGACCTCTTCACCCAGTCTGAGGTTTTAACGGTAATTGACAACATGAGTGCAAAGAAAGCCCCAGGATCCGACGGCTTCACCGCTGACATCTGCAGGGAAGCATACTTGACAAGCCCAGACACTCTGCTAGCAATATTTAACAAATGCCTATACTTAGGACACTTCCCTACCATCTGGAAGGTGGCCACTATAAAAGTCATCCCTAAGACCGGACGAGATGACTATACAGCACCCAAATCTTACCGACCCATTGGGCTACTACCAGTTTTCGGCAAGGTTTTGGAGAAAATGTTCACAAATCGAATAATGTGGCAGTTAGGCAACGCTAGCGAGCTCCACCCGGGACAATATGGTTTCATGCCGCAAAAATCAACAGAAGACGCGCTGTATGACGCTGTAGGCATAATTCGTGACGCCATTGTGGGAAAGGAAATCGCAATTGCGGTTTCCCTTGACATCGAGGGTGCGTTCGACAATGCATGGTGGCCCGCCATCATCTCACAGCTCGACAAGAAAGGAGTTGACGCTACCATCTTGAAACTGGTCTCCAGCTACCTCTCTGGCAGAGAAATTCAGCTCCGCTACGCTGGAGAAGTGGTGACCAAAAGAAACAGCAAAGGATGTATTCAAGGCTCAACATGCGGTCCGCTACTATGGAACACCATCATCGACGGACTTCTACGGAAACCTCGTAGCGAAGGTACGCATTTACAAGCCTTTGCTGATGACGTCCTCCTAATAGCCACCGGGAACTCCAGCGAGAAACTTGAGTCCAGTATAAACACCACACTGGCAGAGATACTTGAGTGGGGGAACCTCAACAAGCTGAAATTTGCCCCACAAAAGACTCAAGTTGTTCTCTTTACCCGGAAACTCAAATACACGACCCCACAGATAACCATGGGCGGCACAAGCTTGACATACAGCGAGGAAATGAAGCTCTTAGGCTTCGTATTAGATAAAAACCTGAGTTTTGCGAAACACGTCGATCACACTGCCAGGAAAGCCGCCAACATCTATAAATCAGTTTCCCGGATGGCCCGAGCACATTGGGGGCTAAACTCCGAGGTAGTTAGAACAATCTACATGGCGGTCATTGAACCAACAATGCTGTACGCGGCCAGTGTTTGGGCGACAAATTGCCACAGGAAATACCTTCAAAAACGCCTGGACGGAGTCACCCGCCTCTTTGCGCTATTAATATCGAAGTCACATCGGACAGTTTCTCTTCCATCCAGCTGCATCCTCGCAGGCATACTACCATTGGACCTGCGGGCCGTCGAGCACAAAGACATCTATGAGCTCAAAAGAGGCTTACCCTGGCCAGAATATCCTGACTGCCAGCTCGAAGTCCCAGCCAGCCCCTTTAGCCTAGAACACCCAGCGCTCAGAGAGAATCTTTCCTTCGAACAAGTCAACAACATTGACGACATGAACACCATCAACGAGTGCTCCATCAATATATATACTGATGGTAGTAAAATCGAAGGGAAAGTAGGGGCAGCAGCGTCCATATGGATAAACGGCCGGGAAGCTCTCTACAGGAAGAAATCCCTCGCGGCATACTGCTCCGTCTATCAGGCCGAATTGCTGGCAATACTGGAGGGCATAAAGGCGATCCAAAAGAGAGCTACGCCCAAAGAAGTCAACATCCTGAGCGACTCCCGATCGTCGCTGGAAAGCCTGTGTGGGACTCATAGCCTACACCCACTTGCAATCGAGATCAGGAAACAGCTTAAGAACTTGACTGCCCAGGGCGTAAACGCGAGGCTGTACTGGGTCAGAGCTCACGTAGGCATCCCAGGGAATGAGCGCGCTGACGTTTTGGCAAAAGAAGCGGCCCTTAAATCTAAAACCGCGCCCGCATACGACCACTATCCCATATCTTTTGCCAAACGGGTTGTCAGAAGTTCTACTTTGAGGAAATGGCAACAAAGATACTCAGCATACACCACCGGCGCCGTCACAAGGACCTTCTTCCCTGACGTAACTGAAGCCTACAAGACCACACGCAAAATGCGCATCAATAACAGCGTATCACAGCTCCTCACCGGCCATGGAGGTTTCAAAGCCTACCTCCACAAGTTTGGCCTGAGCAGCGATCCAGCCTGCGTTTGCGACTCCACCACCGCTGAGACTGTCGAACACATCATCCTGGACTGCCCCAGATTCATGGCCAAAAGATGGGAGTGTGAAGCCAAGCTGGGCTTCCAACTGGACCTGCACCGACTCAACGAGGCCATCAAAGACGACGAGTGCCGCCGCCACTTCCTGGAGTTTGCCCTGCACGCCGTCAAGTCTGCTGGCAGGGCAAATGGCTCCAGGAACGCCGACTAGTGAGGATAAGTGCTGGTTAAGTGAAGGGTGAAGTGAAAACGCAGTGTTGTGAGCGAAAAGTGGAAAGCGGAAGTGGAACAATACAGTGCAGTGACAGTGACACAGTGACACAGTTACAATTAGTTTTATATTAGCATAGATATAGTTTTAGGTTAGGTAGGCAGGGAATGCGGTCAAAACATCAAAAGGGGGGCTGATTAGGCCCCAACCAAATCGGACCAACCTACACAACGTCCGCCCTGCATCCCCTGCCTGCCTTTCGTTTCGTTTCGTTTTCGTTTAAGTATTTAATGTATGTCCCTCTTGCATGTGTTCATTTGTGTCTTGTCCCCCCAGTTTCCACCCAGTGTAGCCGGGATCACTCGGAGTACCATGTACTGCGAGTGCTTCTTTGCGTTGCAGTGGGTGAGGTGAAGGAAAACACTCCAAAACCACACCGTTTTCTGTATGAGATCCCTCTGAAACTCCTTCCCCGTCCGTCCTTGTACCGCCCAGTGTAGCCGGGAGCACTCGAAGTACCTGTGCTGCGAGTGTTTCTTTGCGCTGCAGTGGGTGAGGTGATGGAAAACACTTAAAAACCGCCCAGTTCTGCCCAGTACAGCCGGGAACACTCAGAGCATTCCGTGCTGTGAGTGTTTCTTTGCGCTGTAGTGGGTGAGGTGAAGGAAAACACTAAAAAACCGCCCAGTTCTGCCCAGCACAGCCGGGAGCACTCAGAGCATTCCGTGCTTTGAGTGTTTCTTTGCGTTGTGGTGGGTGAGGTGAAGGAAAACACTAAAAAACCGCCCCGTTCTACCCAGTGCAGCCGGGAACACTCGGAGCATCCCGTGCTGCGAGTGTTTCTTTGCGCTGTAGTGGGTAAGGTGAAGGAAAACACTAAAAAACCACCCTCCCTTATCCCCCCCATTCTTTCGGAGAGACCTCATACAATCGCGCCCCCTTCCCTAAGTTAAGTCCATAGCTTATCTCTCATTGTTTTGTTTAGTTTATTCTTATTGTTCTTTTTGTTATTAATGCATGATAGTATTTAAAAAAAACACAGTGTTATATACCTAGTTGTAATAAGATATAGAAATAAGGTTGCCGGATAAGCAACACTGGCAGTTGTGACAGCATGGGTACACTGCGATCTTGGCCAGGCAAAAGCAAAAGGAAATTTACCATCAAACCCAAAACACACGGCTGATCGCATTGTACTCATGATAAACTAAAAAAAAACATCTTGTCTGCGAGTAGTGCGAGCTCGTCGAGTGCGGTTTTTGTGCTGGAAGATTCACTGACTGCCAATATTAATCGGATGGGGGGAGGAAGGTGGTTGGTCCCCATGAGCCGTAGAGTTGAGCCTGGGACCTTGCCTCGTGCGAGGCTTCTCATCCAACGTAGAAGTTGGGTTGGCTTCTGATCTCCGAGTTCTATCTCTAACAATAGCTTTTGCAGCTGGAAGTCGTCACTCTTCATACACGGAGATCAGTACTGCGTAGTACTGGTCAGCAGTTGGTGGATTGTATAGCAAGTCAACAATCTGCTCGATGTCTTGCCGTTCTAGCTGAGCGATGACCATCTGTGCCAGTTGGGTTTGGATTTTGTGAAGGTCACTGGTCGCTGCCTCAAATTGGCAGAACCATAATCTGGCTCGTTCTCTCCAGAATGCTGGAATGCGCATGGACAGCGCTATGCCAGCAATCTTTCAATCACGGATATTAAAAGACCAAATTATCTCCGGTCTACGGAAGTCCAGAGAAATTGGTACGGAAGACTTCAACATAGGAGGACCTAGCAGGAAATTCCTCGTGAACAAAGAAATGTTTTTTAACCCATTATTGATCCACTACAAGATCGGGCCTCCTCTCATAATAAGAAGGGTATATGCCGTAGTTCACTACGCTGGCCGATTGCGGGTTGGTCGACTTTACACACCTGCCTCAACTTATCCGCCTTACGACGTCTTCCTCTACATGAGTCAATTTCTTCAGTTCGATGATAATCGGAATCTGATATGTATATATGTAGTATGGATTTGCTTCTCTGAAGAGCTCCTTTGCTTCCTTGAAGGACATGTTTTTCTCTAAGATGAACGACTTCCAGCAGGAGATGAAAACAAAAAGTACCTCCTCTTCATCTTTTCCAACAGAGTTTGAAGCTTTCCGGACATTCATTCTCACTGCCTTGGCTATCCTCCAAAAACTGACGGAGTTCTCAAACTAGGAGCAGGATCGGCAGGAAATGCGTACTCGGCGTAACATGATTCTCCTCCATGGAGTCCTCGAGACCGATAGTCTATTCTACATTAGTTGTAGCCTTTTCACTCATTTCAGAAAAGTTAATTATGGGACTCCGCATGTATCAGCCGCTCACACCACTTAGGGCGCTTTTGTAATTTTCTCGGACTCAAAAAGCAGTATCCAACACATGGCTCGGCTCAATGACTCCCCAAACTGTTCAGTTTGCGGAGTCATTGATGACATAGACTATGTGCTGATGGAGTATCGCCGG
>DWOJ01000029.1:0-10495 GCA_018250935.1 Piruna pirus
ACCAACTTACAAATAAAAAAAGAATCATCAAAATCGGTTCACCCAGTCGAAAGTACTGAGGTAACAAACATGTTTTTTTTTTTATTAAAAACCTCCTCCTTTTTTGAAGGCGTTTAAAAACTAGCTGCAAACAGCGCTCAAACGTGCGCGGGGTGTAGCGTTTAGTCGTTTCATCTAGCTTCCGAAGAGCAGCTATATCGTCAATCGGCGATACTAAAAGTAACATGATGCCAAAGACATACGTAGTGGGTCACTAAGGGGTTAAAAAAAGTTGAGTTTAATTTTTTTTTGGGTTCAAATGTTTCCCAATGTGAAGTCAATTAGAAGCACCTTGTATTTTTTTTCTATTATTAACAAAAGATGTATAAAATAAGTAAAAACGCTTACACATTTTGTCCTGTAGTTGGTAATTTTTTTGTTTTGAATTTAATTTTGATTATGTTATAATAGAAGATTATTAGTTTTTTGGCATAGCCTACGGCGCCACCTTTGCCAAGTTATAGCAATATCGAGAGAGTGCAAAACATTTATGACTCACTTGCTTACATTTATTCATGAGTTTGCTTTCAGCAAACAATTTTCCAATAACCTACTTTGCCGCAGGCTGCCGCTATCTTAGGGTTCTTATTTTAGCAATAGCACCGGAAAACCGAGTCGAGATTACTGGTGCCTGAAACCTTTTATTGGCCTACTATTGAACACGGGACCATACTCGGAATAAAAACCGGTGAAATATTATACTTACAAGCAAAATGATTTTGCCGAACTCCTTGTACTGACGTTGTACGTTTTATTAGATACCTAATAAAAAATCTAAGTAGGTATTGTTTTTATTAGGTACCCAATGAAATTCAGTAATTACATGTTTTAATATAGTTAGCAGATTATGTAAACTTTATGATACATTTAAGTAAATGAAAGTTTCGCCCAATGATTACGAGTATGTGTATAAAAATGAATTACCTATCGAACTCAGAAAATTCGGTCTGAGCTGTCGAAATAAGATCGATTGTAAATGACAAGGATTTTTCGCAGCAATTTAAAAAATATATATGAAGATATGATTATATTTTTTAAGATAAATATAAACATACAAAATAATAAACAACATAATCAAGATAATTTGTAGATGGTAGTACGTATCCTAACGTATGCAGTTCGCCCGGGGAAGTACCGCCGCCACTCCCATTTCTGCCGCCAAATAATATTTTTTTTAGCAATTATGTTCCGATTTCAAAGGTGTGGTTGCCGGCTACACTCACGGAATAGTTTAACTATTCCGTGGCTACACTATACAAGAGACCACCTTAGTCCTCAAGGGTAGCAACGCATCTGTGACCAACTTCAAGCGGCACTTTTGCTAACAAGTGCTTACTGGACATCACTAACACTGACTAACACGGCTAAAATTAACTAACATTCAACTCCTACTCCACATACTAAACAATACTCACTAACTAATATTCTTATTAACAGCTTACACTAACTGGACTATTCCCCCTAACTCCAGTCCTATTGTAGAGTCCTGTTCGAAATTTGTCACATATGTCATGGGCAGCAGTGGATGGGTGGAGCTTCAAGCTCGTTTGTTATCTTATCTTGATAAAAAAAAAACGAATTTCAAAAAGATTTAAATATAAATAAATAAAGCGTTTCCGCAGCCGCCTCTTCTCGTCCCTAAGTTAGCGTATTCGTCGAGGGAGCGGTGATAGCCTCCCCGGGGCAGTTAAATCCTCCGCCAGCTGGTCAACGTCTGCCTCCGTGCAGACTGGCCGAGTTGGGGTGGTGATTTCAAGCGCTTCCGTGAAAGCTGTCCAATCCGTTTTACGCCTTCGCTTCAGCGGGATCTTCTCTGGGTTGCCAGCCAGGACGAGCAGGACGGGGAGGTGATCTGATCCCATTCTATCCTCGAGGGTCTCCAATACTGGCTGGCAGTGGAGTCCACGGTGCACGGCAATGTCCAGAACGTCGGGCACACCGATCGACTGGTCCGGGAAGTGCGTCAGGAAATCTGGGCCACTGGTCTCGTACCCGCGGATTTCTGCGTCGTCGAAGAGTCGGCGTCCAGCGGTGCTAAGGTTCTGGCTGTTCCATCCCGGATGTTTACAGTTCCAGTCGCCTGCTGCGATGGTCGGGAGCGGCGAGTCCAAGATGCTGTGGACATCAGCCAGCTCTAGTCTTTCCTGGGGGGGTCTGTAGACTGCAAACACCCGGAGAGGGGAGTTCCCGATGCACAACTCAACACCAAGAGCGTACATCTTCTGTAATGGGGTTGCTGGAAGTGGTTGGTGCACAATTCTTCTTTTGACAAGCACCACCAACCCTCGATAGGTGGTGCCTGTCGGCGAGACTTCGTCTTGACGGTATGCGTGGTAGCCTGGGAACTTTACTGTGTCTGCAGGTGACAAGTGGCTTTCATTCACCAGGACTACGTCGACGTCTTGTTCTCTCATCGTGAGCTTTAGTAACGCGACCTTCTGCTTGAGGCCGCGGGCGTTCCAGAATAGTATTCGTAGGGGCTTGCTATCCATTTTGCATGAAGTTGGCAAGACCCCTATAGATGATCGGGCGAACGTCCCGGTCCTCTTCTAGGGCGGCCAGTATTGCTTGCAGCAGCTGAACTATTTGGTTGGCAAGACCCTCCTTGTTCTCGGCTGCTGCAGCGCTCTTCCTCTTCTCCTGCGTAGGTGCAGAGGCGGTGACTTCTTGTCCAGTTGTTGCTGCTTTTGTGGCCCTCTTCTTCCTTCTTCTCTTTCCTTTCTTCAGGGGCTGGCCCCTTTCGGTGGCGTCGTTGGCGACAGCCATCAAAGTTGCAGTCGTGCTCTGCAACTCTTCTGACTGACCGCTCTTGGGTGCGCTCCTAGGCGCGCTGTGTGGCCTCGTCCTTGCCACGGTGCTGGCCTTCTTGTTCCGCTGCTCCCTCCGGAACACAGGGCAGGCCTGATGGTTGGCCGGGTGTGCGCCTTTACAGTTTGCGCAAGTTGCCGGCTCCTCTCGTGGACGGGGGCACTCCCTCGCTGCGTGCTCGCCTCCACAGCGCACACACGCCTGCCGTCTGTGGCAGTGGTGGCTCGAGTGCCGGAATTGTTGGCACCTGTGGCACTGGGAGGGGCCCTTCTTGCCCCGCCACGCCTCAATTTTGATTCCTGGCATGTACAGGAGCTCCCGAACTTCGTATATGCCGGGTAGGAGATCTGGTGATGGCTGCAGTACGGCGTGAAATATGCAGCCGGGGCGTCCCTTCCTTGCTCTAATGGGGCGGACGTACTCAGGGGAGTACCCGAGGGTCCTGAGTTCTTCTTTAATTTCTTCCGGCTCGGTGTCTGCCGGGAGGCCTCGTATGGCGACCTTAACGCTCTTCTCTGTGGGGAGCGCATAGGAGTGCCAGGTCACCTGGTCCAGTTCTCCAAGGTATCTTTGGGTCACCCGGTATTCAACTTCGTCCTTCGGGATGAAGCGCATGCCCTTCCCGTAGGGGCGCGCGTTCGGGTTGTGGCCCAATCTTTGGCTCAGCTCCTTGAAGTGGGCGGTCCAGTTGGGGAGAACGTCCACCACAATGGGAGGGTAGCGCGGGCGGCGCGGTTGTTTGGGGGCGCTCGGGTCGCTGGAGGTCGATGCGGTTGGTATTGCATCGGGATCCACGGCGGGGGGCGCGGGCGGTGTGGCCACAGAGGAGACAGGCGCAGGCTGGCGGGGCGCAGTGGGCGCGGGCGGGTGGGGCGTGGCGAGCGCGGCGGGCGCGGGCGGGCGGAGAGTGGCGGGCGCGGGCTGGCGGGGTGCAGCGAGCGCAAGCTGTCGCGGTGCGGCGGGTGCTGGTTGGCGGGCCGCAGCGGCGAAGGAGTATGGCGTATCGGTGGATGTTGCTCGCTTCTCAGCGAGTACGGCGGCGTACGGGCGTGGTACGGCGAACGTTGGGACGGCCAGTGAAAGGCGGGCTCCTGGTCCCGGGTCCGACGCCACGCGTTCGACCGGGGCGCGGCCTCGCAGTCGCGGGTCTCGCTGGGGGCGTGGGATCGCCGACTCCGCGCAGTACCGCTTGGCGTCGGCGCTGTCCTCTTCCTGTGGGCTGCGAAGTCTTCTTGCCCCTCTCTCAGGAGCGGGAGTTCGTATGCAGCTTCTGAGCAGGAACCTGTCTTCCGCGCTCAGTTCTTGCTCGGTATCGGTGTCGCCATGCTTCAGTTCCTGCTGTTTATCATTCAGGAAGACTGAGATGTGACCGAGGAGTTCGTCGCTGCACAGTTTCGTCTCTGCTAGCCGGCTTATAATCAGCAAGTCCTGTTCTAAACGGGACTTAGGCGATTGTGGCTTCGGTTTCCGAGATGTTTGCGGTGCAGTCGGTGTCGGCGTCTTGGGTGCAGGCGCAGGCGGGCGCGCGGCGGACGGCGCGGGCGCAGGCGCGGTAGTGCACGCGGCGGACGACCCAGCGCGCGGCGCGGGCTGTAGCGCGGCGGGAGGGGCGGCGGGGGGCCCGGGGGGGCGCGCGGCAGGCGGCGAGTTGGCGGGCGCAAGCGGGGCCGCAAAAATTTTCGCGGTGATTTTCGCTGCTGCCGGCACAGCATGGGAGCCAGCACAGGAGCCAGCTTGGTCCGGCTGCGGCGCCGGAGTATCGACTGAGTAGGGCGGGGGGTCCGGTGGCGTGGCACGTCGGTCCGATGCGGGCGCGTGTTGCGCATCAGTGAACACGCTGCTCCCCATCTCGTCGGCGTCCGGCTTGTCGGGGCCCAGTGCCCTCCTCCGGTCCCGGCTCGTGGCTCGTTCGCGGTCGGCGCGCGAGGTCGAGCGCGCACGCGCGGACTTACTCGACGAAGCCGAGAGGTCGCGGCGCGGGCGCGGCGGCGCGCGCGTTGCATCCGAAGCCGTAGCGGGTGCGGGGGGCGGGGGGCCCTGAGAAGGGCCTTGGTCCCCCATGATGGGGGCGTCTCCTGTTACCCTAGCGTCCTGGGGGGGGCGCGGGGATCCGGAACGTAAAATACTTGCTGCTGCTCACACTATGAAGTGGGTACCTTTCCTCCACCGGGTTTTGTAACAAAACCGGAGAGGAAGGGTAATACGTTTCGCTCGTAGGTACGCACAGTAAGACGATAGCAATCCTGTGTCTGGTACTCGATCTTGTCGGCTTATATAGCAGTTGATGCCGACTGCTCGGGGGCTGGTGGGGGCGCAGCTAACACGGCTTCTCCTGACCTGGCTGTGACCTCGCAGCCTGCAGCAGACGTGCTTTCTGCCATCTCGTTCATGGGTTCCTCATCATCATCAGTATCTGAGGAAAGAACTGCGTATTAATTGAAATTCAATCGTTCGCTACATGGAGTAAAAATAAAAATACTCCATGAAACATCTTCTTGGCCATTACGTTAGTAAAATACTTCCCGAAACAAATTACATCAAGCGCACAAAACACTACATTCCACCGAGTTGATCCGGTCGCCTTATTAAGTTGTAACTTAGGTTTGTCAACCAGGCAAGCCAATTTGCTACTGCTGTCAGGCATTACACCGGTACATGACACCGATTACCTTAGAGGCATGAGTATCTTCCAAGTCACTCCTCAGAACCACATTAACCGAAACTAGGCTTTACACGAGTGGTGCCGGCCACCTCAAAGCCCGGAGGCCTTACAAGAGTCTTCCAAATACACTCGCGACCCGTTTAGTTAGTTCCAAACATCATATAGGTCGCATTGGCCATCTCGATGCCCGGAGGCCTTGCACGAGTCTTCTAAACATTACATAGGTCGTATTGACCATCTCGATGCCCGGAGGCCTTGCACGAGTCTTCCAAGCATTACATAGTTCGTATCGACCATCTCGATGCCCGGAGGCCTTGCACGAGTCTTCCAACTACGCTCACAATCCGTCAAAGAATCTAGCAGTACGCAAAGCCAGTGACAAACGTACAACGTAGGCCCGGCAACACGACTCAGTGGATCTGTAGCAATCAGTACGCACGTTTATTATCAAACATAAAATGTAATAGGTAAAGTTTAAGTGGCTTACAGTCGAAGAAAGCTGCACAGGTTTCTGGGGTCCACTCTCCATGCCACGGCAGCATGTATTCTGCGGCGGCTTGGGTCGTTTTGCCGTATGAGCCAGCTACCAGTTGTAGTTCATAGCGTCCATGAGGTAGCTCCTTTGTGACACGGTATGGGCCTCTCATACCGCTGTCCAGCTTGCCCACACTTTGTGAGCGTTTCACGACGTAAACCATGTCGTCCCGCGCAAACTTTCTAGGGGCGGTCCTGTTTTTGTTAACTCTGCTATCTTGGTTTAATTGGTTCGTAGACAACAAGGACTTTGTTTGCTGTCGTCGCAGCTCGCGCCACGACTCGCGGTTAGCGGTGGTGCCTTGCACCGCTACGTCGCGAACTAGGGAATGAATGGCGGGGGTCGTCGAGTCAACTCCAATAAGGAGATTTAGCGCTGAACACTGGGTAGTCTTGTGTTTAGTAATGTTGAGGACTAATTGCACTTTCCAAAGTACCTTTGACCATGACTCGCGTTTATGATTGACCTCAATTCTTATCATGTTGAGGACTGAACGGCAATAGCGCTCGACCTGACCATTGGATTGGTGCATTTCCGGTGTTATCAAATGCCGCTCTATGCCATATTGCGATGCCCAATTAGCAAATGCTTCGCTATCGAACATTCGGCCTCGATCGCAAACGATTAACCGAGGGGTACCGAAGATGGAGATTGAATTATTAAAAGAGCGTACGAGCTCAGTGCTATCTTGTCTATAGATAGGATACAACAGGCAGAACTTAGTAAAGGCATCAATCACGATGAGGACGAATTTATAGCCATTTGATTCGGGCAAGGGGCCCAGCACGTCCGTATGTAACGTATCAAAAGGGACTGAGGGCTTGGTCCACGACACTATCGGCTGTAAGGGAGCACGCGGTATTTTTTTTTGAGATATGCAAACAATGCAATGTGATATATATTTTCTCGCGAATTGACACACACCGGGAAACCAAAAATGTTTCAAGATCAAGTCAACTGTTTTTTCGACACCCAGGTGCTCATGTTCGTCATGAAAAACACGCAATAAACTCAAACGATAAGCTTTGGGGATATAACAAAGGAGACGAGATTCCTCGCCGACCGCGCTGCGCCGATAATATAATAAATCGTTTTTCTTAACATACCGTGATGTGTCTAACTGTCCCTGTTCCAGCCTTTCAATAAGAGCGAGGGTTTCTTCATCGGCTGCTTGAGCTACTTGTGCCCAGTTAAGAGGTTTCTTTACGGCGCAAAGATTTACCGGATTCCGACTAAAATAATCCGCATGTGGCATTAAAATTCCTTTACGGTACTCAAGAGTAAAATCGAAGTCCTGCAGGTACATCCACCAACGAGCCACCCTAGGAAGAAGGTCCTTCTTTCGCTGCGTCATCTTTAAGGCGTTACAATCGGTAACTACTATGAAGTGTAGACCCACTAAGTACTGTCGGAAATATTGTAACGCTTTAACTACAGCAAAAGTTTCTAGTTCATAGGAGTGGTATCTGGGTTCGGCGCCTACAGTGACTTTACTAAAGTAGGCAACTGGGTGTTTACGTTGGTCCCTATCCGTCTGTAGTAATACCGCACCATAGCCTAAAGAGCTCGCATCAGTATGAACTTCCGTCGGTAATTCGGGGTCAAATATTGATAAGAACGGTTCGCTTGTCATATGAGAGATCAATTCCTGCCTGACTTTTTCCTGCTCTTTGCCCCAGTGAAAAACTACATTTTTGCGGGTCAATGCGGCTATACAAGCTACCTTAGTTGAATAGCCTGGAATGAATCTTCGGAAGTAGCCCGCCAGGCCCAGCAACTGCCTAACCTGCTTGACTGACTGGGGGATAGGAGATCTAACTAGAGCGTCTACTTTCGCAGGGCTCGGTCGTACCTGACCATTTTTTATCAACCTGCCCAAATATTCTACTTCCGTAGTTAAAAAGGAACACTTACGAAGGTTGATGGAAAAACCCGACTCAGTCAATTTCTTCAAAACTGCATCTAATAGTGTTAAGCCTTCGTCAATGGAATTGCTCAGCAAGAGCACGTCATCAATATAGACCAGAAGCTGACCAGCTTCAATGAAGGGTTGGAGGGTATCGGTGATGATACGCTGATAGCAAATCGGCGCGTTGGCCAGGCCATAGGGCATCTTTACATACTCCCAGTGGCCTTCGTTTGTTACAAAAGCAGTTTTATGCACGGACTCCTCTGCGACTTTTATTTGGTGGAAACCGGTCACCATGTCAAGTGCGGAGAAAAACCTACATTTGCCCAATCGGTCTATGTGGTCATCGATTAAGGGCAGTGGATATCGGTCTTTGATTGTGATTGCGTTCAAAGCCCGAAAATCAACTACCATCCTATCAGAAGAATCCTTCTTTCGTACGAGTAGAATCGGACTCGCGTACTGTGACTCTGATTTTCGAATGATACCCTTCTCCAACAAATCACTAATAATGGCGCGAACGCGCAATTTCTCGTCGAGCGAAAGTTTGTAAGGTCGATAGGCAACGGGAGTATCCGTAGTAAGTCGGATATGCATTTCCCCGGTGGTCACGGTAGTGGTGGCCGTGCCACTAAGAAAATAATCCGAGTACTTATTAAGTATGGAGTCTAGGCGCAACTTATCTTCTCCACGCAACGAAGTGTTTATGCTTTCCAGCATCAACGCAGAATTTACTTCACACACACTATTTATAGTAGATTGGTTTCTAATCAGCTTCTGAGAATCACTAGTTCGAATATACGTAATGCCCCGTTGATTCAAGACGTCGGTACCTATGAGCACCGGACAAATAAGACAATTACGGGGCACTATGTAAAAATCAACTTCTAAAGTAACACCTTCGAATTCTATTGGCAAAGTCACATAACCATTACAACAAATCTCTGTGCCCCCCAAAGCACGTAGTAATTGGTAGGTTGGTTTAATTCGATTGGGAAAATGTTTAATTAGATCAGTACAAATTAAAGAAATATTGGATCCACTATCGATCAATACGTCGGTAGGTACCCCACACAATACTGCACTTATTACGTCTCGGTTTGGCAATCTATCCCCTGGCAAAAATTTACATTCGCTTTGTTACGGTTTGCCGACCGTTCTTTTGCAAAACAATTTACTTCGGTATGACCTAGCTTTTTACAAAACGCGCAAGTAATCGAGGCCGCGGGCTTAGAAGCACTCCGATTGGTTGATGCATTTCGATTTAATGAATTTTCAGAGGTATGTTTCGCTCGTTTTGGGCAGTACCTACTTTTGTGACCGGTTTGATCGCAGGTGAAGCACTTTAAATTGTTATTTGCTACACGTTTTCGTGATTCGAAGTTTGTGGGTAGGTACGAATTATTATGAATCGGTCTGCTGCTACGAACGTTGGGGCCGCTGCCTACGTTCGAATTAGGTTGTCCTGGCTTAACGTATATCGATAAGAACTCCACGATGTTTTCAGTCGTTAGGTTAGCGTTCGTTGTGGTTGCCCGGACATGCGCGTCTTTTATGCCGCGGATGATTATTGAACACAACAATTCCTCACTAATCCCCTTAACTATTCTTAACCGCAACAGGCTTCTACGAGCATACTCGGCATACGTGGTATATTTATCCGAGTCGGCACACATCACTTCGAAAAGAATATTCGCGGTATCAACGCGTCTAGGGCATAATGATTGAAGCTCTGATTTAAAGCTAGACCAGGTACGATCGGCGCGCGACCATTCACTCAGCCAGGTTCGCGCCTCCCCTTTTAAACAGTGGCCAACGCGAGCCAGGCACTCTTTATCGTCCCACTTATTTAATAAACGGGCGCGGTCGACCTCATCGCACCACACAGTGACGTCATGCACACCTGGGTCGAAATCAGCGACATAATACTGGCTTGATCTTACCGGATTTGTTGCTTTTAAAGCGTCGATAAGACGCTCCGTTACATCCACTGGGTCGGGTACCAACGACGACGTGGGCGTCGCTTGCGAAGCTGGGGCTTGGGTAGGCAAGGCGGGAAACGCCTCCAGCGCCGCGGCTGCAGCGGCGCTCGACGCTGCGCTGGAATGGCTTTCTGATGGGGCGCGCTGTTCCAGCGCTGTCAGGCGACTTAGGATCGCCTCCATGGTGCGGCCCAGGTCAGCGGGGGGCGTTTCTTCTCTCGGGCGGTTGCGTGACCGTCGGTTATTAGGCATTTTTTTTTTTTATCGGTGGGTACTTATTTTTAGAGAAAAAAATGTGAGCAAGAATCCCACAACTGATTTTATATTTACTGATCTTATTTCACTAAAAAAAAACAATATTAGTATCAAAACACTTTTATCACTTTTACTCAATAATTTAGCAAAAACAATCACTTTCTATAGCAAAACTATCGGTTACAATTCGGGCAGAGTGACTGCACTGTAGCGCGGTTGCAGAACGAATGTGTCTGGTACTCGATCTTGTCGGCTTATATAGCAGTTGATGCCGACTGCTCGGGGGCTGGTGGGGGCGCAGCTAA
>DWOJ01000030.1:0-10488 GCA_018250935.1 Piruna pirus
ATACCTGTTCCTGAGAACAATGTATGGTATACAGTAGTGAAGACATTACTATCAAACGATGGCTGTAATACTTTCGAAGGTATTTGATTTCCGTCGATATATAAACAAAATGTATTAATACCATAATTTTCAAAGTTGAATGGGTTCTTATTCAGAGTTCCATTGAATGCAGCATTGTTCACAAATCCAACTATACACCTTTTAGGTACTTGACCGAGAAATACATTGTCAAGAGTTTTTCCTTGTACTCCTGACGGTATTGTTAAAACTTTAACTTCAGCTCGAGTTATGGGATATTTAGCTGTGGTAGATGTTAAGACTTTTTGGTGTGCAAGTAACACAGTTGGATTAATGCGTGCTCTACGAACAATCAACGTTGCATCTGTAATACATACTTTAAACTTTGAATCTATTGACCCAGTCATAAGATTGAAATTTTCTCTTGATCGAACTAACTTAACACATATGTCAACACCATTAATTAAAAATTTATCTTGATTAAATAAATCACCATGTAGATGTCCAATCATTTCTATTTCCTTGCTTTCCCTTGCCATTAACTCCCTTTTGGAAAATCCAGTATTTTTTTCATCAGTTTCATTCATTTTTCCTGCGGTATCTTCATACCAAAGACCACAAGTCAGATGTGATTGTTTGGCTGCTGGTCCATAGTTTAATAAGTTTTCGATGTATGCACGATAGGCGTATGTGTTATTTGGTGGAGAAACAAGTTTTTGGTTTAAATATACATCAAGTTGACTGAATATTGAATGTAGCCAATTATTCACAGGGGCCACGGTGGTAGCAGCTGTTAATTTTGAGTGATCTTGATTAATTACCTTTGCTTTCACATGTATCAAAGTATGAGATAAATCGACATAGTCATCTCCTGCTCCAGGAATTTGAAATTCTAATGGTCCATCATCAGCTAAAGATGAAATAGGTTTGTAGTGAATCCATACTCCACTTTCAATACTTGTCTGAGTTGAAGGTAGTGCAAATAAGTCTAACTCTGATTTGATACATTCACAAGAATGGCTATGTAAGAAAGACATAATTAACTAGAAAATATATCGTCTATGTTATTGTACGCAAGTTTTCCTTTTTTTAATGCTTTCACCTTCGTGGTGAGCGATGCAATGGATGGAGAAAGACGTTTTCGTTTAGTTATATACCCCGTACCAGACATGTTGATTTTATCAATTTTACTATCTACTTTTCTTTTTAAATTGGAACTTGCTTCCTTCAAACGTGTTTTAATTGAATCTTCAATGGGGCGTGCATTAAACATATCAGATAAAACTCCTACCCCAGTGCTTAATGCTTCTTTACCTATAGCTCTTGCACCACTCGAAAATAATGGTAAAATAGATCTAAATAGTCCTCCTAGAAAACTACCGATTCCATGTCCTCTTTGATACGGTACACCTTTGTAAATAACTCCTATACCAGATCCAGCTTGATGATGATAATAATCTTCGTATGGGCATTTCATACTATAATCGTGTTTCAGATACATTATACAATTTCTTAAAATGTAGTTTAATGCACACTGTCCCGAACTGGAATGGTATACTTTGACCAGTGCTTGTTCTTATATCTATCTCAATTGTATCAAATTCCCTTCGCATAACAGATATGTAATGTGGTGGAGAGAAAACGTGCATTTTATTTGCTCCATATATATACTTTGATGGATCTAATGGTATAATTCTTAGGAGGGGAGTCATCACGTCTCCGACAATTTGTGGTTCTACTATATCAGAGTAAACGAAAAGCTGCGAAGGCAGACCTAAATGGAGATTTGCAGGACATTTTCCAAAATTCTTGTCTATGAGGTTTTTATGGGGTTCAAACCCCAACTGTAAACATAATTTGGGTGACAATGTTATTGATTTAATTGATTCATCTGATATCGAAACTGTAACAAACTTTGATATTTCATCGTAACGAAATTTAACTTTTTCCTTGATATTATTTAACGCCTTTAGAATGTGATTGATGTTATCGTAGTTTGTTGCTGGAATATGTGACTTGTAGTATGTAAGAGATTGTTGTGTTTCACCAGGCATGTACATCCATTTTGCAATATAAACAATATTCTCATGTTCTTGAACTGTGAACATGGTACATGGATATTGAAATTCAACCACTCCAACTGACCATTCTCCTTCCAAAACTATGGGTTTAGGTAATTTAGTTGAAAAAGATGTGGTTTTGTTGTCCTGAAAATATTCCATTGAACTATTGCTAAGTAGCGTTAAATAAAAACTTTCTTTGTTCATATTTCTTTCAGATATGAATATGGAACCCAACTATTAAATTTATCAGGATAACCTTTCCACTTCACTAACGCTTCCCTTCTGTTACCAGTATACCGAGTACGTATTATTTTATCTATTTTATAGTATAGAGTCGGATCATAATTTACTTTCTGTAATTCTTTTTCATAAAACGTACCTTGTATATTTTCCCCTTTTAAATCTTTTAGGGTGTATACAGGCCAAGGGGGTCTATCTATGATGGAAGACACCACAAATATTTCATCACTCCAGTTCGACTCGTACCCTTTATGGAAAATATGTTTGTATTTGGTAATTCTTACGTGATCACCTACATGTAATTTTGGCAATATACTATCCGATTCCAAAATCCCATTCTTTTCCCGATCATACAAATTTAACCATACTGTCATTATATTTGTGGAATTAACATCGCAAGGACACATTTTTATACTCGAATGGAAGCTGTGGTTATAAGAATAAACTAAATCTTGTAAAATATCGATATATTTGTATGTATTTCTATGAGTAAAATAACGCCACATTTTCATTTTAAGAGTTCTCTGAAATCTTTCAACAATACTTGCTTTAATATCTGGATTATTTGTTGTGTAGTAATTTATATTTTTAGATTTGATATATCTTTGTACATCCTTTGACACAAACTCAGTACCTTTATCAGACTGCATATGCGTTGGAGTTATCTTAGCCTCAAAAAATATACTTTTAAAACATTCTTTTACAGTTTCTGAATTTTTCTTTTTTATAGGTCTAACATAAGCATATTTACTAAACACATCAATAACACAAAGAATATAATTAAAACCTTTATTGTATTCTGAATAGGCTCTCATATCACTTAAGTCAGCTTGCCACAGTTCATTTAAATTTGATAAAATATATTTATTCCTAGAAAACTTTCTCTGTACAGGTTTATGCATAGTATAAGTTTCTTGTGATTGCAACCACTTCTTTACCTCTTTTCTATTCATTTTCCCCTTCATAGCTTTCGTTAGTTTATTAATACTGCTGTATCCTGCAGGGTGTGATATATCATAATAGAGATTATGTATTTCTAATAAGGTTCCCATTTTTCCCAGTCTAGTTTCCTTTTTGATTTTCCTTTAAATCGTGTATCACTCGTTGGAGTAGCAAATTTTTCTTCAGGTATTGAAATGTTCGACTGTGCTTGTATGCCACTTATGTATTCACACCGTTTTGGGTTGCCAATGTAACTAAGAGGTATTTGAATATCTTTTAAAGCTTTAGCGAAAGGTTCCCATCCAACTGGGTCACTTTTTTTAAGCGGTCTCAATGAGTCATTCACTAAGTCTATAATATTACTTCCGTTTATTTTTTTTTCGTCTATGATCACTGCACCAGTTTCATCCCATTTAATTTTATTTTCGTTTGCAGACAGAAAATTCATTAATGACACAGCTTTTTTCGAATATGTTTTTGGTATGAGATCAAGTATTTGAAAGGTTGTGTAAAAATTTTTAACGGGGATTTTGCTTTGTGAAAGAAGCAGCTCGTTCTCTGATGTATCACGATGCACTGGAGTTTTATGATCAATGATGTCGCTCTTGTAGTTAATTATTTTTTCATCAAATGTATTGTCCATCTCGCCTATTATTGGTATATGATGAGGTTGGCGATCTTCCTTGGTTAAGTTAAGATATCTTCGGAGTGTTTGTAAATATAAAATACACTTTTCTCGATCGTCAATATTGCTTTTCAAAATATTTTCCATATCCGTGTCTAATCGAGATAAGGGAGTATCGCTTGTACTTGGTTGTTTTAATTTTTCTAACAAACTTGGTTCTACAAGCAACATTCTTTTCGCGTGCTCCATTTTTTCTTCAAATAAGTGAACTTACTAATCCACTCAAAATAGAACCCAATATAATGGGCAGAAAAGCACCACCTTTTTGTATTATGATATTTTTCCTAAATAATTTAGTAGAACCTTTACGCACGAGTTGTCGAAGTATATTTTTGTATTTACTCAACTTAGTTTTTTCTTTATCCTTTAATTCAACTTTGCCTTGGAGAACGTTATGGATACACTCACAAATACAATTAATTTCCTTATCAGTACACGATTTTAAAAGGGCTTTTTGATATTTTGGTTTAAGTGTATGCAAAGCCCTGAGCAAATGTTTATGCGTCTGTAGTCGTCGATGCATCATTTATGAATGATGGGAATGTGTTGATTTTTAGTATACTTAAAACCCTTCATTGGAATGTAAACTATACAATGCCCATCTGAAGGAAATATTTTAGTTTTAAAACGATACATATCATTTGTGTCCTGTTTCAAATCTATCATTAAATATCCATGTGGTTCATTTGTTGCGTCTTTGTAAGCATCTTCCATAAACTTTGGATTTTCTGGTGACACTTGTCGTGCTAAGTATTTAATTTGTGTTCTATCACGAGGATTCTTAAAATAAATTATATAACTTGAATTCAAAGAGATATCCCGTTGACCCTTACCTTGATGAAATAAATTTTGTGTTATATAAAATACACTTAGATTTCTGTGATGACTTCCTTTTGTAAATATATCGACAATGCGACCATCTGACTCTCTCATTAAATCATCAATTATAATAAGGTGAGGGTTCTTTCCATCAAACATACTTAGATCCGGTATTCCTTGACAGTAGTTAACATTTTTTAAACCATACAAAGGTTGCATTTCATCAAAGCACCATGTTATTTGATCGAAGTATGTATCACATATTTCTCTAAAATGCTTAATGAAGTTTGTAACAAAAACCGATTTTCCGCATCCACTCGGACCAGCAACTATTGAAGTAAATGGATGAATCATGTGAATCATTGTAAATTCACGTGTGTGGAGTAAGAGGCTTAGGGAAAGACTGAAACAATTAGTTGATGAACATAAAGTATATTTTATTTAAAAAGAACGTGAAGTTAATATTTACATTTCTTACAACTGACTAAAGCTGATTCTTTCTTTCTCATACATTAAAATTATCAATTCAAAAATTAATTACATAAACTTTAATAGTATTTACACAACAGTTTACAGCGTTTACATCTTTTCCATAACTTATTTCTAAAAAATATGTACATACAGTCAGATTTGTATTTAGTTATGTCTATAGTGGCCCCAAGCTAATGTATCAACACAATTAGGTGCTATATACCGTTTAGTATCATTGTAAGAGAGACACTTTTTACTAATTTCCTGTGTAAAAATACTATGCTTAATTGATCTAAACCGTAACATACTACGGTACTCATCACTTTTGTTAAATAGACAAGACTTATAATTTTCCATTTTAAAACTTTTCGTGACACTTTTATTTACACCCTTAGCTTTCGCTACAAACTTATTTTCAATGTTTAATGCATACATTTTTGATCGCAACCCTACAAACTCTCTCAGTATTTTGCCAGCACATTCATCTTTAAAGACACCTAATCTTTTTTTATTCATATGTTGATAACCGAATATGTTATTTAAAGGATAGTCAGATGTATCAAATCGTTCAGATAAATCGGGTTTAATATCATTATAAAAGTTATCTGTAAAGATTTCATAAACTAAACTATCGGTATCTGTATAAAGTAGTTTAAGCTTATTTGGAAATTTTTTCAGCATGTAGTCATAGTGAAAATCATACATAAGAGTTTTAGAAATATCTAAAATACAAAAACCCAAGTAGATGGGTTTGTCATGGAGCGCCTTTGTTCTTTTGAGTTGAATTGCAACTAGATTTTCAGAAAATATTGATAAATTATGGAATTCGGGTTTTGCAATCCAGTCCTGTGCGCCAAGTCTTTTACCTTGATTTTCCCAGTGGGTCAGTAATTTAACATTAACACGTTTTTCAACATTCTCCATTGTTTTTCCGAACACCGAATTATTCATCAACTTATAAAAATCTTTTTCAAAGTCTGATTTAGCCTGCGTTCGTAAACTTGTATTTAAATCTATATAGCGTTTCAACCACGGACTCTGTTTAAACTTTAATATTCTATGAATCTTTTTTAATTTTATTCCTAATTTAATACATTGTTGTAAATTTCGATAATGAATAATATACTTGGTTTTATCGTACAAATTTGGAATAAGTTTCTCCTCTTTTGAATTCCCTACTGATATTTTTTCAGGGCATAAGGGCAAATCAGAATGCAGGTCATGTAGTTCTGATGGATACTCTAAATCCACTTCTAAAATAAAACCGTGTTCCATGTTATTTGATACATTGTAATCTGTTTCTGTATCAACCCATTCAAAACCTCCTGAAGGTAAGTACTGAGACATTGCCCACCCATATAAATTATTTGCATCAAAGTATGTTAGATATGAGCTAGGAGTATTTTTATCATAATCCCCCATAAATTGATTATTAGCCTTTGCATATCGTTTGCTACATTGAGATACCCCGCCCCGTATGCCCATAGTAATAAATGCTATTTTTTCTATATCTGTTAACAGTTCTAGTTCAATTTTGGTTATTTTTAGCATTGCATCCCAGCTCAATCCTGGAGCAGTATAGTAATGAGCTGGGTCTAAGTCATATGTCTGTAAGCACAATATTCTAAAGTTTTCAAATATATCTGCTAATAATAGAACATCAGTTTTAAGGTACAAGTTAGAATAATCGGACATGTCATTACAGTGAAAGTGGTGCCAAACATTTTCAGCATGAGTGTAATCACTATCTGAAATATGTGAATCAGAAAGTGAACTATAAAATTTATCTTTCTCAGGAAGTGATGTTAGTTTCAAGCATTCATGAGATGTCATATACTCGTAAGGATAAATACCCTTTTTTCTCAAAAGATTGAAATCTTCTCTAATGGGGAAGTTTAGTTTCAAAGAATGAAATTGCTCATCAACTAAATTGTTAGCTAACTGACTGAGACTACATGGTAAAAATCTAAAGGAATCTATAAACCTCAATTTAACAAGTTTATTATTTATTTGGACCGTTTTTGAGAATGAAATATATTTTTCTTTTGTTTGAGGAATAATGTCAATGTCTCCATCTACAAAATTAAGTGCGTGAACAATGAAATGAGAGTCATAATGACTGAGATTATGTAGAATGACTGGAACGTGACTTGGTATACGAAACTTGGTGTTACATTCTTCATGTACAACACCTCTAAAATTTCCAGTTTGCGGATTATAATTTAATTCCCTGTTGTCACCCAGATCAGTCTCACATATAAAACAAATCTTCGAATTTGAAATATTAATTTTGTCGTTAGATGTTAATGGTTTACGAGGTACCTCACTACTATTTTCAGAACAAATAAATTTCAAGTCTTCAAACAAACGAGTCAAAAATACTTGAGCACTATTTGGCCCACTATATGTTTCGTATTTTGAAAATGTATCATTATATGAACATTTAACGTAGTAACCAAAACTATACACTTCATGTTTTTGAATATTACATGTATAAGATTTTGATGGATCATTGGAACATGATTTTATTGGTGTTAGAAAAGCTTCAAAATCTGCATATACAACAAAAGGAATTTTCAATTTTTTATTAAATTTATCAAATTTTAATCTATCATTAGAAACTGCTTGACCGAACCAGTTTGTCGATAATTTTTGAGAGTTTGGAAGTTCTGTTTTAATATGAAAGCAGTCATGCTGTTGATGTTCTACTAATTTTATTTGACTAGGAAAGTGTAATAAACATCCATCACAAATATATATGGCATGTTCATGATTTGAAATTTGTTTACTAACTAAGTGTGACAAATTTTTTATGTAACAATAGTGATGATTAGTTCCGTTTGAAACTAATAATAAATTAACATGATTACTTCTACGACATTTTGTAAAATATAAAGGACCTATTATATTATGTTTTTTTTTAATACTATCAAATTCTAGACCGAAAACATTAATACTAATACTATTTAATTTTTCTACTTTAGAAATGTCCGATAATGTAACTGGAAAAGAAACTCCATTAAATTTCAATTTACTGGAATGCATGCTGTAAGATGAAACACGATCAGTATTTTTATTTACCGGATATAAAGCAGAAAGCAAGGCCCATTTTAAACAAAAATTATCTCCATTTTTAACATTAATGATTGCCTTTTTAATTTGTATATCTCTAGGTAACTCAACATACGAAGAACCTCGTAGAGGATTAAATTTGTTAACATTCATGACTAACGACTTAATGAAGTTTAAACTCCAACCACTGTCTTTTTTCTCAAATGAGTTAATTTTATTTATAAAAGTGTCACGTAAAGACGAAAAAAATATATTTAAATCATCGCCTTGAAAAATTATGTAGTTACATGTTTGGAAATCAAAAGAGTTAGAAATATTTTTTGCTTGTTGTGTAAAATCAGCATGCAATACAAAATTCACTTTAAAAACTGTGTATTTCTCTATTGAATCGTTAATTAAAATAAATAGGTCGTCTTGGATTGAATTTAAAAATAACTCTGGAGTTTCAAAAGTAGTGTCGGTACTCTTACTTTTAATTTTATAAGATATTATTCGTTGTCCAAAAGCGGATTCGATTACACACACGTTTGGTAAAGATTCATGTAATTTTGAAACGTTATTTTTATGGCGATTACTATTCAAGTGATTTGTGAAATACTTCTTACTCACCAAGATTTGACAAATATTGCAACTAATTTTATCAAGGATACTCTCGGTAGTCGTTGACGATGATAACTCTGATCTTAATTTCTTGGCATTTTCCGGATTATTTTCAACATAAGCAGTTCTCTTCCGTGATCCTCCTGCTTGCTGACTGTAATAAAAAATATGTTTCATAATAAATCAACTGAACAAAATATAGGGCATTTGATGATAAGATTTATACAAGCACAAGAAAAAAAAACAGTAACTATATACATATTAAAGCGATTTAACTTACATGATATTTGTCTCAGTATTGTCAAATATTCTTGACAGTTCTTCATCATAGCCATCATCAAGCAACATCTTATTTTCTACTACATCACAAATCTTATATAGCTCTTCATCAATGTCATGTGAATATACCTCCATCGTTGTTGGGAATGATTTTCCGATTGATCTGTACTTGTCCAAGTTTTGTGCGTTTCTGTTAGACTGATAAAGGCTACTAAACCTTTTTATATATAAATGCACAGGTCATTAACATAGGCTGACCGTCATTAGGTACTTATCGTAATTAAAAAATAGAAATATCGAATGAAAACAAAAATAAAATTTAACAGATTATTGTAACTGCTGTAATTAGTTAATGTAGGAACAATTTTACTAATTTTTATTATCGAAATTATACTGTTTTGCAGTTTCTGTTTCTGCGATCTCTTTAGTAATTGTGCATATTAATTGCTTTGTTGTTATGAAATTTTTATGAGTATCATTAACATAATACTTAATTCGATATTTTGCGTGCTTCCACTGTTCTTGTTGCGGTATTTTGGCAATTGTGTTCATATCAAATATATCTATTTTTATTAGATGACTTTTTCTCGATCCATCGTCAACATTAGTCGATATATATGATTTACCAATTTCACTGTTTCGAGATACTGTTGAACATAATTTTTTTTTCTTTATATTAGAAGCCTCAAAAAATGTATCCAAGCAGTCATTCGTTCTATTTCTTTTAAGATTTTGCGGATTTATTATTAAGTCTTGACTATCATCTTCTTCATTTGAGTAGTTGTAATAGTAGTTTTTTAAAGTATTTTGTTCATGAATATCAATTGAATTCTGTAATAATAAAAACATATTCTTATTAATAATTAAATTAAAGAATTCATAACAACAGTAAAGTTACATCCACATAAATGAAAAAGGTAATAAATATTAGAACTTACCTCCATAGTAACGTAGAACACTTCACAAACTGGTAAGACACAACACAACTGACTATGAATATTTCGTAGTTTGCCCGAACTTATATAGTTTGTAAGCCTTGATAACTTATCTCGCTGGTATGTATTTGTAACTAGTTATCAACAGATCATTACAAATCAAAGAGTAAGTAAATACCATGAACGTGTTATCAGCATAATGGTCGACGAGTAGCGGAAAATATTCCTACAGGGTTGGGGAGAGATAGTAAAGAAAAAAATAATCTATCTAGCTTTAAACATTATAATCGAAAGTATTACAGCCATCGTTTGATAGTAATGTCTTCACTACTGTATACCATACATTGTTCTCAGGAACAGGTAT
>DWOJ01000031.1:0-10440 GCA_018250935.1 Piruna pirus
GAGGGCACGTTAAGCCGTCGGTTCCGGATGTTATCATAAGATAACAGTCGTTAATCCATGTCGGAGGCCTTCGGCCTAAAACACTTTCGACACTGGGTTGACCACTAACCCCTCCACCAACCCGCATTGGAGCAGCGTGTTGGAGTATTCTCTAGGCCTCCTCAGTAATGAGGAGAGACCCGTGGCCTGCAGTGGCCACTATGGGTTGTAGCCATAATAACAACGGATCATCACGCTATGACCAAAGGGAGCGATGAAATAAGAGTTTTAATAGAGGACATCGTAGTTCCTGTAGTACATTCCACACTTTATTTAGGCGAAAACTACTCCGCGCGGGCGAAGCCGCAGGCAAAGGCCAGTTAATGAATAAAGGGTTTCAGTATTCGCCCTATTAAATATGACAGAAGCAGACAGACTTGGTAGTTTCAAACATAGCAACTCTGAACTGTCTGTCTGTGAGAAATGTTGTCAAAAACAACTGAACGAACAATCACAAGAATTTCAATCGACCCGCGCAGAAGCTTTCTGAGAATAGATCCGCAATTTCTCTTGTCTTGTTTTTTGATTTGATTTTGTTTCGATTCAAACATTGTTTATAGATGTGAATTTGTATTGTATTTGATTTCAGAGTTATGATTATGTAATAGAAGTTAATTATTATTTAACCGTGAATTTAGATAATGAAGGGTTTTCGCTCAGCAGATTGAATTTTCCACGGCGGAAGGGATGAAACCGCAGTGTTCCAATCAAGTCGGTTCTGATCATATCTTCCAGCTATGAACCGAAGCTTAGTAAAATATTGCTGACGCTGTTAACTTTACAGTGCGTCAGAAATCTGTAGTTGTACGAGTAAATTAGTTTCAGTATAAACAGTAAAGAGAAAATCGCGACCTAAAATTGCTATGGCCGGAGTTGAAAACGTTATTAAGCCACTTCATTTAGGTACCTACCTTGTTGACATAAACACTACACGAACTTCGGTCGCTGTCCCAAATATTGTTTGCTTGAGATAACTTATGGATTTTAAAGCGGTAGAATCGTTAGATACGAATTTCGTTAGACGTTATCATGTTTACCCAAATTCACGTTTGATTTTTTGTTAGAAAAATGCTCTAAACGTTAATACACTTTTTAAAACACATCAAATTCATGATGAATATATGGATACTTACAAATTTTCGCTGTTAATATGTCTTCAAGCCATTAGTGACTTACTACAGGGTCGGGTCTGTTCTCAGAATGAGAAGGATTTAAGCAATGGTCCACCACGCTGGCCACATTGCGGGTTGGTGGATTTCACATTTCTTTGAGAACATTATGGAGAACTCTCGGGCATGCAAGTTTTCTCACGATGTTTTCATTCACCGTTTCGCAGGTGACAAACGCACAACGAAAGTAAGTGGGATCAGAAGCCGCTGGGATTTGAACTCGGGCTCTCGAGTAAGAGGCCGAATTCTTAGCTGGGCACTATCACCGTAGTAAATATAATGCTCTATTATCCAACTTCTGTCCCCTATTCCCAATCATCATCTAACGGATAACGATGGCTTGTCGTACTACTTATTTCATCACATCTAATTCATTGGTAATTCATTGGTATCATTTCGGTTCTATTTATCTTTTGTCGCGTCGTCACCTCGTTTGGCCTGTTTTGTATGTATGTATGGATGTTACAAGACAAGGTGGAGACGCAAACGCACTAAGAGGCGCCATTTTGAGATCTCGCACCACCTGTAGTTTTAGCTAGAGCTGCCACTGAGATGATGGATGCTTTGTCTGTCTCTTTCCTTATTGAAATACATTTTCTGATGATAAGAGTATAAGAGTACCTATCACGTGGATGATGTGTGTGTAAGACGTGAATGGATATTCCCTCTGAATACCTTGTCTATGATTAATTGACATACTATGAAATACCATATTTCTAAGATTCTTGATCAGATAGTTCATCAACCTGAATCGGTGCGTGTTGAACTATGGTATAAATCCTTTCATCTGTGCGAAGACCCGTACCTTGCAGTGGGCAATTAATGGGTTGTATACTTCTATGATCTGATGACGTGCAATTTACCTACCTTTGGTGGTGTCAACGACCTTCTTGCCATCCGCCACTGCCTTGCTGGCGGCATCCTTGGCCTCGCCGGCCGCGAGAGACACCTTCGACAGCTCTTTGTCCAGCGCGTCGATGGCCGAGTGCTTCGCGTCTGCGGCTGCAAGAAACATGTTTAAATAGAATTGACACTAGCAATAGTCCTGTATTTTATTACTATAAAAATCGGACATCTCTTTAGTATCGGTTGGCATCACACCTTAGCTTCTCCTACAGCAACCATTGCACCAAGATCTGTGACTCAACAACCAATGTCGCTACAGATGGGTTTTTAAGGTACTACCTTCATATATTGTTAGGTTAGGTTAGAAGAGATCGCTTTTCAACAACAAGACAAGTTTGACCAGCATACCAGTTGGCGGCGTAGGCAGCAGATTTTTTAGCACCGCTGATCAGTTTATCCTACTTTCTTTTCCCCTCATGCTCCTCCATAACTCGGCTCGGAAGGCCTCGGAAACGTTCTTTCAGAGGAGTTGCTCGGCATCCTTCTCCTGGGATTGAACAAGAAGATGGTTGCAGTTTGATGCCAGAATTTTCTGCATATAATCAGTCAAATCATATTTAACTGAGAGAACTTAGCTGCCACCAATCTCGGAAGGAGTATTCCTCAGTAGGAATAGGCAGTGAATGAGATACTCATCTTAGCAGGTGATATTGCTATGGAGTCGTTGCTCCATAATCATTCACCCTTAGGTTGCCTGGAAGAGACCACTATTTATCGATCATCAAGACCTTCTTTACCGCCCTCTTCTTACTACGTTGCTATGGAGTAGTTTTCTATCATAATGGCCTTTACGTTGCGAGGAAGACATCGCTTTTCTACCACAAGACTTTCTATACCATCTGCTTTTGTTTCCATGTAAGCGGCGTCGCCAGCAGACTTCTCAGCGCCGCTGACTAGTTCTCCTGCACTTCACCTGTCCCTCCACAAACTGCGCGGCATCAGCCACCTTGTCCTGGGCGAGCTGCTCAGCATCCTTCTTCTTGCGATCGAACAAGTGTTTGAAGACATTGTGTTACCTGTATTGGCGGCGTCGGCAGCAGATTTCTCAGCGCCGCTGACTAGTTCCCCTGCCTTCTTCACCTGCCCCTCAACAACTTGCGCGGCATCGGCCACCTTCTCCTGGGCGAGTTGCTCGGCATCCTTCTTCTTGCGATCGAACAAGGAGGCGGTCTTCTCGCCGATGCTTCGGAACGCGCCTGGAAATGAATGGACGTTGAGATATAAGCTTTTAAATGCCATAACACTAATGAGCAAGGGGTTTAACTCTACAATTTAGGACCAAAACGGGATTTAAAATGAGTTTAATTCTACAGTACAAGAAATATATAATTGTTCTGTACTATCAATAAACGAATTAAAAATGACTTATTTACTCCAAAAATTGCGGTCAAGTCTTTCCATAATAAATATCAGGATCACAACTATGTTTTAGATGAAGTTACCAACTGTGTTGATATTTTTTCCATTGATATAATTCACCTAAGAATCTGTAAAGATCAGACAGAAGAAGATCGCTTGAACGAAAACTCCTTTTTTGGCATCTAAAAAACGCTTATATTGTTAAGTAGGTAGTCTAAGTTCAAAACCTTGAAACAGGCAGAATTTGGCTGTACCGTTATACAGCCTTCTGCATTTTCCCATCAGACTGTCTTACTGCTACGAATACTTTACGATCTAAGTAAACTGTAGCAAATTTAATAAAACAGAGTTTAATTAGAATCTGATAGCACGACGGGAGAGCAGAGTCCACCGTCCACAAAGTTTGAGGTACATTAAATTACCTCATTGAATCTAGCGGATGAGGTATCATTGCCACACGGCTCCCTTTGGCCTTGATTGGCCACTATGTGATTGCATACACTGTGTAATAGAAGGTTATATTTTTTCAATTTTCTTTATTTAGCCTTTTTAGATACGAAAAGACGCTTATTTAAAACAGGCTAAAATACAATGTGATGTATTAAGTATAACAGCGTATTATACTTATTTACGAGTCAACTAAAATAAAAAACAGGAACAAAATCTTATATCAATTAATTATTTAAATGATTGCCAGACTTGTTGTCTTATGCATATAATTGACATTTAGGTTCCTACATGATTCATGCATAACTTAAACAAGCTACGTGGGTAGTCATATTTTCGTAATTACAAAACCCAAACGCACTTTGGCACTGCAAACAGTTTAATGTTGTTTTTGTGACCGAATTAACATCTTCCGCCATTAATATTCATATTGGGCGATGAATTGTCTATCGGATGAATACGTTTAACGGTTTGCTTACGGAGCCGTCTGGGAGTAAACAAGTCGTTATCTATCGGTAGTCAATTATATAGCTGTCGTTTAGTCAGAAGCCGATTAACCCTAATGGGTTGATCAAAGATTAAGTCTGTTGTGACACGTCACAACTTGACTTATGCCCGGTCCCATTATTCGAAAATCGGTTCGTTGTGCTTGCGCCTAGTCAAATTGTCCGCGAAGCGTAACTTATAAGTGTTCCAATAATTAACAATTGGTCAACGATGTTACCTTTGCTATCATACCTATGGATGGGAGGGCCACGTAAGACGGAGGGTCAGGTAAAAATGTATGTAGATGACAGTTTGTAGTGTTCCAATAACATTTTTAAATTGTCAACAAGCTGTCATATTACGTGACGTTGGTGACGTTTTTTAAGACGATCGGTTACCGAAGTACAATACCGAATTGTTGAATATTGGAACCGGGCATCGTATCTCACGCGGGATCTGTAAATTGACATAGAGACGACGTTTAGACTTTACATAGACATCTGCAAAAAGCGACGCCTTTGGTATCGCCAGTGTTCGTTAGCGACGGTAACCATTTAAAAGGCCAGTCTACTTCTTCTTAAGCCTTTTAATGTGTAGGTAGGTATAAAAAAATCGATTTTGTTGTTTCTTTTGCGGTTATTTATTGCGTTGATAGCTACACGGATCATATTGCACCAAACAAAACAATGATACGGTACTAACAAGCAGAGATAATTCGGAAGTAGCCGAATAACAATACCTGCGAGGTCCCGTATTCATTAGCCGGCGAGGGGGCTTAGCGTAGCGATGTGGCGGTAAGCGCTTGTTACCTTTATTTGGGGTTACCACTTCTTCCCGATTTTAATGCCAATTACCCCACACAGCATTCAAACCGAAGGATTCTCCTTATTACTGTCGGATATTGTTATCGACTCGTCGGAGCGTGTGCGCGTTGGCCGCAATATGCTAATTACCTACGGGCTAATGACGTCACGGCCGCAGGGGACGGCGAACACTGATTTTATGTAATTGATATGGTGCCAATTAATAGTGTTTTGATTTTGAGTTGATTTTAGAAGTGAATTTGAATAGATACTAAACTAAAAATGGATAGCTTGGTGGCGCGTCTGACGAGACATACGTAGGTACCTATACTATGTAGAGATACGTGAATATGTTTTTATGTATTTTATGTTCTATTTATAAAAACTATAGGTATGTGTTGTAATACCATACTTCAATACATTGCAATACATTTCAATACATACCATAGGTAGGTACTTCAACACATGTGTTGATGTTGTATTGTAATACCATACTTCAATAAATTTTATTCTATTCTATTCTTTTGAATATGATTCAAGAGAATGTGTTCAGCCGTTTTAGTTCATCAGTTCATTTCTAGTTTATGAGGGGTGTACCTATAAGAGCAAGGCCACAGGTGAGATCGGTTCGTGGGTCTTTTAAAATTCAAGTTTATTTCATAGTTTTCAGGAACGGGGGGTCTCCAATGAATAGTTCTTCATATTTTCGACATTTTTATGTTCGATTTCTTTGGAGAACCTTTGTTTGGGTAGTTTGCGAAGGTGCAAGAAGCAACTCTCCACCTGCTGGATATGGTGCAATTTTAGATTTTAGATTTTAGTATAATAAAATAAAATAAAATAGAAAATCGTTTCTTCCTTTTGCTATATTATTATTATAACTTACAGTCAATAAATACAGTAGAAATATTAACATTAAAAAAAAACTTTACAATATTTAGCAGATACCTATTAGTACAACTTTCTGATGTGATAGTGAGACTAAGCTTTTCTCAGTAGAAGACCGAAGTCTAAACCACTCCAATAAAGTCGGTTTTTTGGTTGGAAACCTACTATTTAATTAATTTGTACCGTCTTTCAATTTATGTAAGTAGGTACCTGCCTACATATCAGTTAAAGTTTCGCAATGCAATCGACTACCTATCTTTTAACATGTTCCAGCGTAAGCCGATACCTAAACAAATTCAAATAGTCCGCAGTGTAATATACGAATATACGATACATCACAACACTAATCTGACATTCGTGATGGATCACCGCGGATCCCATCGGCACTCGTATCCGTATCTCCCGCTCTTGTTTTTTAACGAACAAGTGCGTATTTCTCACGAGTGCGTTATAAAACAGTTTGCGCTAGATTAATTGCATTATTCCGTGTTAGATATGAATTAATGGCCACTATCTAGGGGATCCACCCTAGTAATTAAAGAATCTTTTGTTGTAAAAGGTGAGAGCGGTGAATTAATAACGCAATTCTTGATAGGGTTTGGACTAATATCTCTCTGGATTGCTGACCCAACACTGGTCATGATTGCGATAGAAAGTTTCCTTTCTTGTAGTTTTTGAGTCTAACATCATTTTGAGGTTATGTAAGTAGATACGATGAAATGCTCGAAGTCACTAAAATAAATTGTTAGCATTCAGTACACTGAACTACTCGAAGCAATTGGTTGTTTGTTTATCTTCTAATAAACCATTAAAAATTAAAAGAGCTTAATTTAATTTTGACCCTGTCCCAGGATGAAAAGGACTATGCCCTCGTTTACGCTGGTCAATTGCGGGTTCGTGGACACACGGTGAAGGGTTTTCATTCACTTTGATAGTAAGTGATACTGAATTGGTCAACGTATTCTAACATTTGAAGGATTGTTTTAAAAAACATAATATATTTTGCCTAAGAAGGCCTAGTTCTTAGGGCTTAAGTTAACTTTAGGGCAAAATATCATCGATCCATCGCTCCGAAGACGCGTGAAAGACGAAAAAACTAAAAAATATACATAACGTACGTAATGTAGGTACGTAATTTCTTAGTCACGAACTAATTCTTAAATATTACGTTTTTCTTCCACACCGGAAAAACCATTCGTTTACCGGGAAAACCTATGTCACTCTCTAGACTATATACTGTCTCTGTGCAAAAATCACGTTGATCTATCGCTCCGATGAGGCGTGAAAGAGGTACAAACAAACAAACTCACTTTCTGATTTATATGTATAATGTTTTAGTTAGCATGTACGGAGTTTAGTTTGTATTTTTTAGAATGATGAGCTGGAAGGTTTTCAGTCCAGTGACGAGAAATAAAAAATAATCGAAGCACGAGTTTCATATCAACTACTTAGTAGCCCTTCTCGATCGTTATAAAATGTTAGTTGGCGTTTAGTCCATTAAAGAACTTACCAAGTACTTGTCGATTGAGAAACAGGCCCTTAGTCTATCTATTGAATTCATCAACCCATTCCGAGCGAAAAGTGTCTCAAGCAAACGACAATGTCCACTTCTCGACTCGCAACAACAAAACTAGATTCCCTCTCCAGATTTCGCTAGATTAAAGTTTTTGCATACCTACCTACTTACAGCAAGGACTTATTTCTTGAAAGAGCAATCTGTTGCAGCATTGTTTTTGAAACATTGTTTTCGTACGATATCCGTTGGAATCCCAGCGGAGCGCTGCCATGTCCGGAGGGCGAGGCATTTCACGAGCGGCTGCCCGCCTGACCTTTGTGGCCCCGGGGACCGGAATGGGGACCTAGCGAAATGCCATCATGTTTTCATTTTTTCACCGCCCGCTCACTCGACGACACTCGATTAATTTTTCACGGTACGCTTGTCAAAATGTGATTTAATAACGCACGCAAGGGTTGACCGGCTTTGACGTGCGATGCGTGCACCGTTCTCGCGTTTGACGGACAGACCATACCGAATCCGTTTAGGCATTGTAGTTCGCGCTGTGGCGCTCGCTTGGACTCGCCCGTTTCATTATCGTTGCAATTGAAATGCTTAATTGAGACGTAAATCGCGGCGAGTGCTGTGTTGTGTCGTTGTGTGTTAGATGCCGTATCTGACAGGTGACTTACGCTCAGTAGTGGGTCATAGCTGGGCTGTGATCCGTGTGAGCGAATCCCTTATTGTTGTAACAGTTGGATGTTTTATGCTAAGTCTGGTATAGCAGGTGCTAGCAAACCTTGTGATGTCAAGATAACTGAAGGTTTTACAAATCTATAAGCCACCATGCATAGGTAATGGCTATGGCAAATTTATATGTAGGTATGATTTAAAATCCTTAACGGATACTTATCAACCAATATACTTAATACCATCTTACACTAACTGGACGAATACTCCCAGACCTATTGCACAGTCCTGTTCGTAGTTTGTCACAGACATCATGGACGGCAGCGGATGGGTGGAGCTGCAAGATCGTTTGCTACCTTATTTCCATGATAAAGCTCAAGAATGAAGCTCAAAGTTTTATTAGTATCTACAGCAGTTTAATCTACAATAGTATCTACTAATTAAAGCATACTCACATTTCGGTGTTGCAAGTGTCAACATCGATAACGCCAAAAATGAGAACCGCAATTTCCAATTCGGCGTCACTCCGGATTCCAATAGGAAACGGGATAAATGGAGTCGCATTCCAATATGTCACGGGGCCGGTGGGCTTTTCGGCATTCGCGCTGCCGGATATTCGGTCGCGTTCCAAATAGTGTCGCGCATTCCGCACGCGCCTACCTGACTAACAGGAATTTAATGCCGTATTTATTGGAAAACTAAGCTTTGCCCGCACCACCGCTTGCATACAATTCCAAAATCAATCTTACAAGTATCGTGTAGGTACTTTTACATAAAAGTAAGCTGTGTCATACTGACCTATCAACCTTTCTGTATTCAAAAACCATATCGATCCTTTGATGCTTTTAGATTCGTGAATGAAGGACAAATCAATAAACACAAAATTTTATAATAGTGATTAATGCTGATGTGTTTTTTCACGTCAAATAAATAAAGCGAACTTCGGCAAAGTTCGACAGTTCGTCATACCCGATATATGCTGATATGACTGTGGATCTTGTTGTAATTTATTATGGGCAAGATATATACTTTTTAGATATGCTTGAAATGGTCGAAAGAATAATAAACTATGTATTTCTGTAATTTAGCAGTGGCAGCGGGCATTGCGGATAACGCCAAAAATGGGTGCCACATTTTCCAATTCGGCGTCACTCCGGATTCCAATAGGAAACAGGATAAATGGAGTCGCATTCCAATATGTCACGGGGCCGGTAGGCTTTTCGGCATTTGCGCTAGGATATTCGGCCGCGTTCCGAATAATGTCGCACATTCCGCGATACTCCTACTCAAATATCCGATGACACCCACCCTGCAGTGTTTTTAAAGAGAGGTTATGGAATAAACATAAAAGAAAACCTGATTACTATGTAGTGTGTGTAAAATGTTATTAAAATACATATACCTTAATACCTAAATTAATCATATCTTAACTTATGTGTCTACTTTTTTGTTCATCCGTAAAAAGTATAGAAAAATACAACAGAACCGAATGATACTTTATATTTATATGCTTTTTTTCGTCGGTAATAGGTATAGTACACAAAAATACAACAAAACCGAATCCAACCTTTTTTATTATTGGTAAATTTGAACACTTCTCGGATCTAGTTTTAGTGAGTGATTTCACATAACCCTGCCTTTTCGAAACAGAGGCCGGGTATCTTTGTATTTGGATCTTCCTCCGTTACCAAACAAGGACTGCACATTTCAACGTTAAGTTATTAAACGTAACGGTAGCAAAAGTGCAAGCAACGTTATTATAGCAATCGTTCATTAGTAGTCATTATATGCATGTAGCCTCATATGCGAAATAATATTGTTAGGGTAGTTTATCAACTATCCTTTATCGATTTAGGTACTATTTGAACACGAGATTCCTCCCAGGAAGAGAATTTATAGGCCATAGTCAGCCACCATTTATGGGAGACTGTGTAAGCTTCTACAACAAAATTCTGCAAAATATTATTCTCCTTCCAGAGAAAAAATTTAAAGTTTAATTAAACAATTAAACAAAATCTAGAGCGTACCACAGCATAAATGATCACTTAAATTTTAAAGACCCATGATATGTTCTCTCTAACTCCATAGTACAAATCAAAAGCACCAATTAAAACTGTAATTAATACTTAAGAATATCTATCTATCTATCTAACAGCCT
>DWOJ01000032.1:0-10351 GCA_018250935.1 Piruna pirus
AGGGGCCGCACAATACGGCTAATGCTGATATTAGCCGCATTGTTTGACAGTGATGAAAAAAAACTATAGTGATATTTTTATTTTTTTACAGGACAAGCAGGCTAAGTTTCGCAAAGTCCTCGAGGAAAAGGCAACCAGCAGAAAAATAAAGATCGCCAGACCTCCTTTAGAGCGCAGGGAAAGAGATTTACTTGAGATATCACAAGACAGACATATCGCCGTCCTAAGGCAATGTGCGGAACAAATCCAACCACCGCCAATGTTAAAATCGTGGGAAAAGAAAATTGTGAACTTAATTCCGAATAAACTTCGGAACGCATTCCCAACAACCATGGAAGAATTAATCAAAGAAAGCAAAGAAGAATGGAATCGAAACCTACATGATCTAGCGGTAAAAACAGTTATCCGCGAAGTTCCTGGTGTTCCAAGAAAGAGGTACGAGGAACCCCACTTCAAATATGCTGGAGTGACACCTTATTACGAGAAGATGCTTAAATTCCGAAAAAGGCTCCATGATGGATCTCTACTTTTACATCCATTCATAAGGCTAGTTTTAGAATCATCAGAGAAAACTTTTCCAGAATTTATAATTAACTTAAAGAAATACAGAGTTAAAGGACCTATGAACTTAGAAGATTTCGAAATCAAAGTTATGGAGCAAATAAAAAGAGCTGATTATCTTGTGTCCAGTACCTGGTACTCGATCCTCGTCCACTGGCTTAAAAACCCTCGATGTCTAAAAGGAATGCGCCCAAAAAAAGTACCTGAATTTGTAAAATGCGCTACGAAGATGATATCAATGCAAATACAAGAATTAATGCGAAGATCTATTAATGCAATTATAGAATCTTTAAAAGATCCTGACACTGTTCCAATTTTAAATTTGGATTTGGATTTCAACGGTGAGTTTATTTACGATCCGTCACTTGAGTCAGTATACGGCGTATATCATAGCATCGCTGACGCAATATCTCATATTTCACAAAGACTCATGCCAATAGAACAATATCTTAAAATACCATATAACTATGACGCTTTACCAGTTCAATACAATGAATGGTTACACCAAGATGGTCATAAAAGACTGCAAAAACAACTCGACGTGGTATTTCATCCTCTAATACAGTATTTAGATACATTAAGAAAGCGCTATAGTATGCTATATGGGGATTCAGCTAAAAAAGAATTAATGATATTCATAGATCAGTCAAGTGAATTTGAGATATCTCGTGATAAGATAAAGTATTTTCAAGGTATTGATTCCGAAATAACTGCTGTTTTGGAAAATGAATATTTTAACTGTGCTGTTGTAAACCAGCTAAGAATGGTTGATGGCTTAAAAAGAAAAGCCATGGAGTTTGTCAATGATATTATAGCTGGCATCGTGAAAACACATATGGCTGAAAATGATAGTATTTGCACAGAATTTGAAATTATTGCAGCTAAAGCTCTGAAAGAACCAGAAAATGCAGCAGAGTTAGTTGAACAAGGTGTTTATATTTTGCATGCTAAAACAGTTTTAGTTGAAGGTTTGAAAGAGAGGATACTGAGACAGATTAGCATAATATCTAATCTTCTCGAAATGACTTCACTTTCTCCGGAAGATGTAGCATCGAATACACGGACGGTTAATTGGATCTCAGACATAAAACCAATTTTTGATAAAAATGCTGCAGCGTATGAAACATTTAAGGCAGAAATGGAGGACAATTTACAGGCGAAAATAGCATATCTTAATAAAGAAGTTATGGAAATGACTCCTTACTTAGAACTTTTAGATAACATGGATGACATCAACCATACGCTTGAGTATTTAGAATACTTAAGGAAGCTGGTTCACCGTTTGGCAGATTGTGATAAGGTTGTTAGGTGGATAAACAACGAGGAAACAACATTTAAATTTCCTGTTACTCACTATAGTGACTTAGAGGAGTTAAAAGATTTTATTATTCCATTCTACAACCTCGTTTACTTGGTGCATACATGGAAGCGTAGTTATTACACGTGGATGGATGGACCTTTTGAATATATGGACCATGAGAAAATTGAGCAGGATCACGACTTTTACTACAAAGAGTTTTTAAAACTTTCTAAAGCTTACCGGACTAAAATCAAACAGCAAATTGCAGAAGGTGTCGAAAAAAGATTTCAAGGGCTTGTTGATGACCCTGATATGAACAATTTACCAGCGCCGATGAAATTATGTGCTCAAGCTGTACTTGAGATTAAGGATTGGCGACCTAATGTTCAAATGGCACATATTATGTGTAACCCTGCCTTGGTACAAAGACATTGGGATGAAATGTCAACTATAGCTGGTTTTGATTTGACCCCAACAGCTGGCACAACGTTACGCAAAATTATTAATTTTAACTTATGGGATGAAATTGATCAATACGACATTATAAGCGTAGCAGCAACGAAAGAACTAGCGTTAATTACAAATTTAAATAAAATGATGGCAGAATGGACTGATATATGCTTCAAGACAAGTCCTTATAAAGACACTGGAATTTTTATTCTATCTGGTCTAGATGACATCCAGAGTGTTTTAGATGATCATATCGTAAAAACAGTCGGCATGAGAGGTTCCGCATTTGTCAAACCTTTCGAGGCACAGGTCAGAGCTTGGTATGAAAAGATTATCCGCGTTAATTCAACAATCGACGAATGGGGAAAAGTTCAAAGCCAGTGGCTGTATTTGCTTCCTATCTTTTCATCGAAAGATATTGTAGCTCAAATGCCAGAAGAGGGAGTGATGTTTGTAGAAGTAAATAATATTTATCGCCGTTATATGGGTTCCGTAGATAAAGACCCACATGTTCTTGAAATTGCGGGGGGTGCAGGAGTGTTAGAATCGTTTAAAATTGCGTCTGGATTGTTGGAAAAAATTAACGATGGCGTTAATAACTATTTAGAAAAGAAAAGATTATATTTTCCAAGATTTTTCTTCTTGTCTAATGATGAAATGTTAGAGATATTATCTGAAACTAAAAATCCTCTTAAAGTTCAGCCTCACTTGAAGAAGTGTTTTGAAGGTATTAACAGGTTAGTTTTTGACGAAGAATATAATATATCAGCTATGATATCGATGGAAGGTGAGCAAGTAGAATTTCTCGAAACCATAAGCGTATCTGCAGCTAGAGGTTCAGTAGAGAAATGGTTGGTTCAAGTAGAAGAACAAATGTTAAAAGCTGTAAAATCTGAGACCGAATTGTCTTATTACGACTATCCTAATTTGGACCGTGTAGAATGGATACTATCGTGGGAAGGTATGGTAGTTTTAGCAATATCTCAGATTTACTGGGCAGTAGATGTACACGAATGTTTAAATACTCATAAATTAAGCGAACTGCAAGCATTTCATGTGGGACTGACAAAACAACTAAATGAAACAGTTGCGGTTATTCGACGTACGGATCTAACAAAACTTAACAGTATTACAGTTAAAGCACTAATTGTCATAGATGTCCATGCGAAAGATGTAATACAGGAACTTTTGGATAAAAACGTAACAGAAGCTACTGATTTTCAGTGGCTCGCACAGTTACGTTATTACTGGGAGGAAGAACGGGTATTTGTGAAAATAATAAATGCCGTTGTTAATTATGCTTACGAATACTTGGGAAATTCCGATCGTTTAGTCATAACGCCGTTGACTGATCGTTGCTATCGTACCCTAATAGGAGCTTATTATCTTCACCTCAACGGTGCACCCGAGGGGCCCGCAGGTACTGGTAAAACTGAAACGACGAAAGACTTGGCCAAAGCTTTAGCTGTACAATGTGTAGTATTTAATTGTTCTGATGGCTTAGATTACAAAGCTATGGGCAAATTTTTTAAGGGCTTAGCTTCTTGTGGTGCTTGGGTATGTTTTGGTGAATTTAATAGAATTGAAGTCGAAGTTTTGTCAGTGATAGCGCAACAAATATTGTGCATTGTGCAAGCTGTGAGACAACATCTAGAAACTTTTGATTTTGAAGGTACTACATTAACACTAAATCCTGCTTGTTATGTTTGCATTACAATGAACCCGGGTTATGCTGGACGATCTGAACTCCCTGATAATCTTAAAGTTCTGTTCCGGACCGTGGCTATGATGGTTCCAGATTATGCTATGATAGGTGAAATATCGTTGTATTCGTTTGGTTTTATTGACGCTAGAAGTTTGTCTGTAAAAATTGTTACAACTTATCGGCTATGCTCTGAACAATTATCATCGCAAAATCACTATGATTACGGAATGCGTGCAGTTAAAACTGTATTGTCAGCGGCGGGAAATTTAAAACGAAGTTTTCCTAATGAAAGTGAAAGTATTCTATTATTGAGATCAATTACTGATGTCAATTTACCGAAATTTTTGTCTTTTGATGTTCCCTTATTTGAAGGTATTATATCTGATCTGTTTCCAGGTATCACTTTGCCCAAACCAGATTATGTAAATTTCTTACGAGCGTGTGATGACATTTGTGCAAAAAATAATCTCCAGCCTATGGATTGCTTTTTATTAAAAGTTATCCAGACTTATGAAATGATGATTGTTAGACATGGATTTATGTTAGTTGGGGATCCATTTTCAGGAAAGTCAATGACATTAAAAATTTTGTCTGAAGCTTTGACACTTATGGAAGAACGTAAACAACCAGGAGGTTGTGAATGTACATACAAGGTCCTTAATCCTAAGGCGGTCACGATGGGCCAGCTATATGGAGCATTTGATCCCATATCATACGAATGGACGGATGGCATTGTGGCAACAATGTTCAGAGACTTTGCATCAGAAGATACTCCTGTGAGAAAATGGATCGTTTTTGATGGGCCTGTCGATGCTGTATGGATTGAGAATATGAATACTGTTTTAGATGATAACAAGAAACTTTGTTTAACCTCAGGTGAAGTAATGGCTATGTCAAATGTGATGTCAATGATTTTTGAAGTTATGGATTTGTCACAAGCCTCGCCTGCTACAGTATCCAGATGTGGCATGATTTATATGGAATCTGCTTCCTTAGGTTTCATGCCATTTTATAAATCATGGATAAAAACTCTTAATCCAATATGGCTTGAAGAAAATGAAGAATACATATATAGCATGTGTGAATGGTTACTAGATCCATTGGTGTATTATGTCAGAAAACAATGTATTCAATTGGTAACAGCCGGTGATGTTAATTTAATTATAAGTACTCTTCGATTGGTTGAAATGCTTATGGATAGTGCAATAGAAGGAGAAGAAGATACGAAGTATACTAGAACTTGGTTTCTTGCTTCGTTTATGACGGCTCTAGTTTGGGGTGTGGGAGGAATATTAAACAGTGACTCTCGTGAAAGGTTTGATGACCTCGTTAAAGAATACTTCCGAGGCGAACAAGGTATTCCTCCTGCACTTGAAAGAATTGATGTATCTATTCCCACAGAAGGGATGATAATTGACCATTATTACATGTATAAAGGCAAAGGCTGTTGGAAGCCTTGGCCAGATGCGGTAAAAAATGTCCCAATAAAAGAGCAAATTAATCTTCTACAAACTATAATTCCGACATTGGAAACTGAAAAATATATATTTCTGTTGAAACTGCATACGATGTTTTCAAAACCATTATTGTTAATCGGCCCAACTGGCACAGGTAAAAGCTTTTACGTTCAAAATTTTCTCATGAATAATATTGATATGGAGAAATATACCCCAGGGTTTATTACGTTTACAACTACTACATCCGCCAATCAGACACAGGATTTGGTGATATCAAAGTTAGTCAAACGGCGAAAAAATAATTATGGTCCTACTAAAGGCAAACAGGCAGTTATTTTTATTGATGATATGAACATGCCAGCCAAAGAAGTGTACGGAGCACAACCAGCTATAGAACTGCTACGATTGTATTTTGACCAAAAACATTGGTATGATCTGAAAACTACTGATAAACTTTACATTTATGACACCTTTTTTTATGGTGCTATTGGACCAGTTGGTGGAAGTAGACAACTTATATATCCAAGGATGTTAAGGCATTATAATATTTATTCAATTAATGAATTTTCAAAAGACAGTATGACCAAAATATTTACATCATTGTTACAACTAGGCTGGCGACGAAATGGTTTTGGACAAGATACACAACCGATTATAGTCAATATTATAACTGCTACCATGGATATTTACGATCAAGCTATCGAAGGTCTTAGGCCAACACCGGCTAAATCACATTATATTTTTAATTTAAGAGATTTTTCAAGAGTAATTCAAGGTTGTGCTTTATTGCGTAAAGAATCTGCTGATAGCAAAAAGACATTTACCAGAGTATGGGTCCACGAAATCATGAGAGTTTTCTTTGATAGACTTGTAGATGATTTAGATCGGGCATGGTTTTTTGATGTACTAAGAAAATCGACGCGTGATTTCATGAAAGATACTTTTGAGTCAGCTTTAGATACATACCAAAATGATAAAGGTGATGTAACACAAGAAAGTATCAAAAGGATGATGTTTGGTTGTTACTTAGATACTGACAGCGTTGAAGGAGAGAGAAGATATGAAGAGATACCTTCGAAGGAAGTGTTTTCAAACGTCGCTATACAAATGTTAGCTGAATATAATTCAATGCACAAAGCCAAGATGACAATAGTTTTGTTTGACTACGCCCTAGAACATTTGTCAAGAATATGTAGGCTGCTATCAATGCCATCAGGAAATGCACTGTTAGTTGGTGTTGGTGGATCTGGTCGTCAATCATTAACTCGTTTAGCTAGTACAATTCTGGGTCAACAAGTTTTTCAGCCAGAAATTACAAAATCGTATAGCGTCAAGGACTGGCACGACGATATAAAGTTAGTACTGAGAGAATCGGGGGGCTTAAATAAAGATACTACTTTCCTATTTACTGAAAGTCAAATAAAAGAGGAAGTTTACATTCAAAATTTAGATAGTTTATTGAATTCAGGAGAAGTTCCTAATTTGTATGGCTTAGACGAAAAACAGGAAATTCTAGAACTAGTGCGCTTAGCAGCGCAAGGTGGAAATAGAAATCTCGATATAAGTCCGTTGCAAATTCTAGCTTTTTTTGTTGGCCGTTGTAAAGCTAAATTACATATTGTGTTATGTTTTAGTCCCATTGGTAGTTCATTCCGAACAAGATTACGGCTTTATCCTTCGCTCGTAAATTGCTGTACTATTGATTGGTATGATAGCTGGCCTGAGGATGCTTTAGAAATGGTTGCACATTATTATATGGTTAAAGTGAATGTCCCGGAAACAGTCAAAGCCGCTGCAGTAATAGCATGTAAACAATTCCATGTTGATGCCAGATATGTATCAGCTGAATTTTTTAATCAGTTTGGAAGAAAAACATATATCACATCTGCATCGTATTTAGATCTAATCAAGTCATTCACAACATTAACTAACAGAAAACAAAGGGAGTTGAGAGCAGCAAAATTAAGATACACAAATGGTCTAGATAAACTGAGTCAAGCAGCTGAAGCTGTATCAATAATGCAACGGGACTTAAACGCTCTTAAACCGCAACTAATAGTAATGGCAGCAAAGTCTGCGAAGATGATGGAAGAAATAGAAGTTGAAACTGCCACTGCTGACAAAGCTGCTGCACAAGTCCGAGAAGACCAGAAAGTCGCGAACGTCCAGGCAGCAGCCGCTCAAGAGCTGAAAAAAGATTGTGAGGCTGACTTAGCTTTGGCTTTACCTATTCTCGAAGATGCAATTGCAGCTTTGAATACACTTAAACCAGCCGATATTACCATTGTGAAATCCATGAAGAATCCACCAGCAACAGTAAAGCTGGTAATGGCAGCTGTATGTGTTATGAAAGGTATTCCACCCGATAAAATCCCAGATCCTGATAATCCAGGAAAAAAGATATTTGACTATTGGGGACCAAGTAAAAGAATATTAGGAGATATGAGTTTCTTAGACTCCCTGCGAAACTTCGATAAAGATAATATTCCCGTTGCCACAATGCAAAAAATTCGGAAAGAATATTTGTCGAATAAAGATTTTAAGCCACATATTATTGCCAAAGCGTCTACTGCAGCAGAAGGTCTTTGTAAGTGGATAATAGCAATGGATATGTATGATGCTGTAGCTAAAGTCGTTGCACCAAAGAAAGCAAAACTAGAAGCAGCAGAGAAAGAATTTGCGGAAACCATGGCAATTTTAGAAGAAAAGAAAGCTACAGTAGCTCGTTTAGAAGCCAGACTTGCTGAATTGAATGAGGCTTTAGAAGAAGCAAATATAAAGAAAAAGGCACTTGAAGATGAGGTACAATTGTGCATAGATAAATTATATAGGGCTGAAAAGCTCATAGGTGGCTTAGGGGGTGAAAAAGTACGATGGACTGCAGCAGCTGAAAATTTACAGTTACTGTATGATAATCTAGCTGGAGATATTTTGGTTTCTTGCGGTATAATTGCCTACTTGGCGCCTTATACTTTACCAATTAGAATAGAAATTACAGAAAAATGGCGGATTCTTGTTATTAAACTAGACATGCCACATTCGGAACAATTTGTTTTTAGAGATATCTTGGGTACTGATATTAAAATTCAAAATTGGTATATTGCTGGCTTACCCAGGGATTCTTTCTCTACTGACAACGCAATAATACAAGACAATTCAATGCGATGGTCTTTGCTTGTTGATCCACAAGGGCAAGCAAATAAATGGATCAAGACTATGGAAAAGTCGAATGATTTGCAAGTTATGAAATTCACCGATGGTAATTATATGAAAGTTATAGAAACATGCTTAGAATATGGTAAACCGGCACTGATCGATTGTGTTTTAGAAGATGTGGAGGCTCCTTTAGATCCTGTATTGTTAAAACATACTTACACACAGGGTGGTAAAGAGTACATTGCAGTAGGTGATAATGTTATAGAATATCATCCGAATTTTCGATTATACATGACAACGAAATTAAGAAATCCTCATTACTTGCCCGAAGTTTTCAATAAGGTTACACTTATAAATTTTGCTCTAACCAAAGATGGGTTAGAAGATCAATTGCTTGGGATAGTCGTAGCAAAAGAAAGACCCGATTTGCAAGAAAAAAGAGAAAAATTGATAGTACAAAGTGCAACAAACCGAGCTGCTCTGAAACAAGTAGAAGACGATATATTACGAACTTTACAAGAAACAAAAGGGGATATATTAGAAGATGAAAGTGCTATAGAAGTTTTAGACTCTTCTAAAATATTAGCTATTGATATTATGAAAAAACAAGAAGCAAGTTTGGAGACAGAAATAATTATTGAGAAATTCAGACTAGGTTACAGACCAATAGCATCACATTCTGCTGTATTGTACTATTGTGTAACCGAGTTACCCAATGTGGACCCAATGTATCAATACTCACTTACTTGGTTTATCAATTTATATATAATATCTATTGAAAATGCGAACAAATCAAAAGATTTAGATAAAAGATTAAAATTCCTAAAAGATACTTTTACATATAACTTATATAGCAACGTTTGCAGATCTCTTTTTGACAAAGACAAATTAATGTTTTCTTTTATTATGTGTTCTAAAATGATGTTGTCCACTGGTGAAATGAATCATGATGAATATGTCTTTCTCATAACCGGAGGTATAGCTGTTGAAAATCCTCTAAAGAAACCTTTTGACTGGCTACCCGACAAAGGCTGGGATGAACTATGCAGAATAAATGATTTACCTGCATATAAGGGCATTAAAGAAAACGTACTAGGTAATGTCAACAAGTGGAAAGAAATTTACGATGACTTAGAACCCCACAAAAAAATATTACCTGGTGGTTGGGAAGAGAAACTGACACAATTCCAGAAATTATTAGTAACAAGAGTTTTACGGCCTGATAAGCTGACAATAGCTGTTTCAGATTTTGTTGAAAAACAAATGGGTCAAAAATACATTACACCGCCACCTTTTGATATTGGAAAATCTTTTGGTGATTCAAATTGTCTGGCTCCTCTTATATTTATACTATCTCCTGGCTCAGATCCTATGGGTGCGTTGATTAAATATTGCGAAAGAATGGGTTATTCAAATAGGTTCAGTTCTATATCTTTGGGCCAAGGGCAAGGGCCGATCGCAAGAAATATGATAGAACGAGCTCAGTTAGAAGGCGGTTGGGTATGTTTGCAAAACTGTCACTTAGCTGTGTCTTGGCTTCCAATGCTTGAAAAGATAGTGGAAGGCTTTGATTTAATAAACACTGATCTTAGTTTTCGACTTTGGTTGACCAGCTATCCGTCAGATAAATTTCCGCAATCGATCTTGCAAGTCAGTGTTAAAATGACTAATGAACCGCCGACTGGATTACAGCATAATCTCAATAGATCATATATATCTGAG
>DWOJ01000033.1:0-10337 GCA_018250935.1 Piruna pirus
TTTATACTACTATATATATATTAACAGCATTTACAAATTGTTTCAAATATTCTATTTATTCCTAATTACGCAGCGCATGCAACGGACTGAAGGAAATGTTATCTCAAAAAGGAATATTTTTTTCCGCTTTTACAACATTTTTGATTACTGCTCCGCTCCTATGGGTACTAGCGTGATGTTATATAGCCTTCCTCGATAAATTGACTATCCAAAAACAAAAAAAAAATCAATTCGAACCAGTAGTTCCTGAAATTAGCACGTTCAACCAAACAAACGAACAAGCAAACTCTTCAGCTTTATAATATAAGTATAGATTAATAAATGTAAACAGTATCATAAACAGTATCAAATGTCAAGACAGTCACACTGGATAAATGTTATCTGTCATTCCGGTTCGATGATCTTGTCAATACATTTATTTTTCTGTTGTACATTATATTGTGCTAGTAGTTTTTAGCGTATTGTGGTGGTGTTCAAAACACCTCTTAGCCTCATGATGACCTGGTAATATTGAAATAGAATAGTGACAAATAAATGCTATTTTCGTCAAAATTAAAGTAACTATCTACCTAGACGACACAGAAAATAAGAAATTAATAGTTAACGAAAATTTTAGCGTTATGGAACTTCATTCCAAAAATACCTGCTAAAATTAAACTGTCTGTTGACCTGCTTAGCAACAAATAACAGCTACAAGCTGCTTTATTGTGGTTTTGGAATAAAACTAAGCCCACGTTAAACAGACAAAGGAATACACAAATCAAATTGGCCAATTTTGTATACGACCCCGTCTTAAGGAATTCGACAAAACACGTAAAAGGGACAGGTATAAAGGAATGACGTAAGAGAAGCTTTTGTTCGTTTCGTACTAAGCGGCGAATAAGAATAGGAGGATTTACAGCTTCCTACTCGTAGTGAAGCGAACGTACAAGTTTTTGAAATCGAGAACGGAGGATAATCTTTTATATGTAACTTACAGAGCACTTAGCTGGAGCGGCCTTTTCTCTACCTCTTCTATTTAATGTTTTGCAACCAGCAATTGGGCAATGAGCTTCAGTAGACGCGCTCGTCCATCTACGAAATGTTTCATCAATTCAATACAATCACAGTCCTTTAAAAACCAAATAAAGATTAGGAATTCGCTGTCCAAGATTGTCAATTGACACTTTACATACGCATCTCTATCGATCAATCTGTTTACATAAAAATGATACTTACTCGATTTGGAATGAACAATTGTAAGCCGATGTGGACACCTGCTGATGCTAATGTTAAACTGAAAAAGGCTGAATGTCAACAAGAAATTTTAAAGGACATTCCATATCATGAAATAATTGGCTGCTTATTGTACTTATCACAGGGCACTCGACCAGACATTACATATGTAGTAAACTCTCTAAGCAGATATAATAGTCAACCCACTAATGAACATTGGATGGCCCTAAAACGAGTTTTGAGATACCTGAAAGCTACAATGCATATGAAATTGGTTTATAAAAGAAATGTTAATGAAAAAATTTCAGGATATTGTGATTCAGACTGGGCAAGTGATATTGGAGATAGAAGATCTTGCACAGGCTACATATTTTTATTCCAGGGTGCTGCAATAAGCTGGAATTCCAAGAAACAGCAGACCATAGCCCTCTCTACAAGTGAGGCTGAATATATGGCTTTAGCGTCGGCCATTCAGGAAGCTCTTTGGTTGAAGCAGCTGGCAGACGAGTTTCAACCTGAACTTAAAGGTATACCTATAACCCTTTACTGCGATAATCAGAGTGCCATTAGTCTTTCAGGAAATGCTGTTTACCACGCACGCAGTAAGCATATAGACGTCCGTTACCACTTTGTACGAGAGAAGATTGCTGCCAAACAAATCATGCTTCAATATAGATGCACTAGAGACATGGTTGCCGATATTTTGACGAAAGGACTTCATCGACCGAAGCATGAAACCTTCACCTCATCAATGGGTTTAATTTTAAAGCGTCCGCGTCCAGGAGAGGATGTTGAAAGTATGGACGCTTGCGCTTAGTTCTATGACGCTCATTTTTAATCTGTCCCTACATAATCTGTTCTCTCCCCTTCCGTCTCGTCTATAAAATTGTGCACTGTTAATTCTTGTAATTCTCTTTAAAATAAATATCCACATTAATTCAATTGCCTTTGCTTTTATTTCATCAGGTTATGGGCCGTCCCAAGCCTGCCGTTTAATGTTATTTTTGTGTTTTGAACAGTATTTAACAAGTAAATAGTAAAAGTAAAATCGCGTGTATAACCTCATTTTAGTTACCGCGCACGCGTGTGATATATTTTATTACAGCTATTTACAGATTGAATAGTATATATTATTATAAATATGAGTGGAAATAATTCAATGATGTCGATTGAGAAGTTAACGGGTCGTGACAACTGGGCAAGTTGGAGTTTTGCAGTTAAGGCATACTTGCAACATGAAGATTTGTATAGCTGCATTTTGAAAGAACCGGCGCCCACTGACCCTAGTTCATTGAAACAAGACATCAAAGCCAAGTCAAAATTGATATTATTAGTTGACCCGATTTTATATGTACATATTCAAGAAGCGCAAAATGCAAAACAGGTATGGGAAAATTTGGCAAAGGCATTCGAAGACAGCGGATTGACTCGAAAAGTTGGCTTATTAAAAGAACTTATAAATACCACGTTGGAAAATAGTTCATCTGTTGAAGACTATGTAAATAAAATAATGACAGCCGCGCACAAGTTGAGGAATATAAAATTTAATGTTGACGATGAGTGGTTGGGCACATTAATGCTGGCTGGGCTGCCAGAAATATACAGGCCTATGATTATGGGCTTAGAAAGTTCCGGTATGAAGATTAGTGCCGATTTAGTGAAAAATAAATTACTACAGGAAGTAAAGACGTCGGACACTACCGCACTTTATACAAACACAAAAAATTATGTGACCAAAAGTGATCAACACAAAAACAAGAAAGGCCCTAGATGCTTTAACTGCAATAAGTACGGACATCTCAGTAAGAATTGTTGGCATAAGAAAAGTAATAAAGAAAAAACAGGAAACCAGAGAGGATATGTTGCAGCCTTTTCCGCATCCACAGCAAATGACTCCAATTTTTGGCACGTTGACTCAGGGGCATCTATGCATATGACTATGCACCGGGACTGGCTCACTGATATAATTCCTTCACCTGTACAAAGCATAAGAATTGCAAACAACAAGGTTTTAAAGGTTGAATGCTGCGGTAATGTATGTATCAAAGTAAATGCAGAAGATGGCAGCACCGATTTAATACAGGTGAGGAATGTTTTATATGTACCAGAATTGAAAACAAAGGACAATGACAGATCCTGACCCACCTGGTCCAATGATTTACAAACAATGTGAATTAATATAAAATTACTGTAGGAATATAGAACCCTTTTTATAGTAATCGTTCTCGTATTTAAGTTGCGGATTAAAAAATAAAAATAAAAAGATTTCTATTTAATTTCCTGACAAAATGGCGATCTTTTTTTTAACCATCCTTGTGGGATAAGATAGATATGGCGTCGCACGTCTTGTGCATTTGCCAAAATGGCGATCTTGCTCCGGAAGCGAATGTCAAAAATAACATATTGTCAATGTCAAGTTCAAGTGTCGTTTCAGTACAATACATCGCTCTGTCTCTGTACGTGTGTTGTGTTGTGATTGCGTTTTTCCAAGTTTTTAATCCCTAATACCGACAACTTGTGCTATTCTCTACGGACTCGATCTCGCCTGCTTGCTGACTTTTGCTACGTTTCACGGATTCTGATAATTGCCTGCGATTTATATAAACAGCAATGTTGAGATGCATTAATTGTCGCCTGTGCGTCGACAGGATGCTAAGGCATGTTGTGTCTTCGTTACAATATGAAATGCGTAGCCTTCTTGCAAGATGGAAATCGTTGCAGCAGGTATGTTTAGTTAATTGTTACATTAAAAATGGTATTAACGAATTGTTTGTTAACAGCATCTTTATGATAATATTATGTTTATAACTTTCAGCTTCCCCCAGAAGCTACAATATGTCAAGAATGTTTTTTGCGACTTAACCAGCATTGTTCAAATGAGAATTTAACTGCTGAAAGGGAACTTGGACACACACATGTTTGCCTTGGCTGTGGACGGTCACTTTTCGAAGGAAGGAAACATTTACGACATCATTCACTTGAAGCCCACGATCAAATTATAACAACTATACTTTCATGGGATATACATAATGAGGTACTTAGTAATATTATCATAACCAATGAAATATTCTTATTTTTTAAACCAAAACTACATTCTTATAATATTATCTTACAGGTAATATCAACATATGCATTAGTGTGCCATCTATGTTGGATGCGTGCTACTCGCCAGCTATCCCAGGATGTTAGAAGAGTGGAAATCGATCATAGACCGGAAGAGCAACAAATTATTCCAGTGCCTCCACCGCTACCTCCTCCTCAGGAACAAGAGGCACCAGGACCTGTGATCGAAGGAGTTATTGTCTTGCCCCATTATAAACGTGTTGCAAATACTTCAAGACGTTGTATTTTTGAAGGATGTGTTAGTCATTATAGGCACTTAATTCCATTATTTATCAAGGTTATGCTTCTTAAACAAAACCGTTTGTATGTGCCAATACACTCCCGTATCTGTCAATCGCATCTATATGCCAATGATTGGGAATTGTTAAATAATAACACAAATCTAATGAGTAGCTTTACTGCTCAACAAATAGAAGACTTAATCCGCATTTTAGAAAGAAATAATGATTTTATGGATTTTGAAACTGTAAACGAAATGCCTAATCACATATGCCACTATTGGACTGGTTTAAATGTAGCAGAATTTCTGACACTATATAATGAAATCCCAGCCCTTGCAGATATAAGCAAAGGCAAAACATGCTTAGCTATTTATCTCACAAAATTAAGAACTGGCGATAGTAATAACCGGCTATCAACATTATACAATATGCCTCGCTTTACATTAGAAACCTATGTAAAAAAAACAAGGAACTTTTTTTAAAGATATTTTGTTCCTAACAATGTTGGATTGCAGCATACCAATAGAGAACAAGTAGCTCAACGGAACTTATTGATCCCAAATAATCTTTTTGGCTGCCCAAATATGCCTATAGTAGACAGGCCTGCCATTGTTATTTGCGATGGAACATATATTTACATACAAAAAAGCAGCAACTACTTCTATCAAAAAAAAACCTATAGCCTGCATAAATATACTAATTAACTTATTAACTTATAGTGGCATGCGATGGATACATTATTGATGTTTCAGGCCCATATGCAGCCACACAAACTGATTCTGAAATAATAATACATTTATTTGAAAATGAAAATAGACCTATGAGATCATTTTTTAGACCACAAGATATTTTCATTCTTGATAGAGGGTTTCGTGACAGTATACCGATACTAGAATCCTATGGTTATATAGTATATAAACCGGAATCAGTGGATGAAGGTGAAACTCAATTATCGACAATAAAGGCAAATAAGAGCCGTTGCGTAACATTATGTAGATGGGTAGTAGAAGTTGTAAATGGTCGCTTCAAACGTGATTTTAAGCTCTTTAGGCAAGATTTTTTTAATAGGGCTTCAGCCCATTTGATGGATGATTTTTTGATTGCAGCGGCTTTGATTAATCGCTTTCATCCACTGATTCAGGACCGGCCTGATGCTCGTGAAATCATAACACGGGCATTGCACTATTTAAATCAACCAAATCATCTAGCATCTTATGTGCAAAATCATAATTTAAATAGACGTAGAGCAATGTTTTGTAGAATTGATGGAAATCTACCACAATTGCAACAATTTCCTATATTATGTTATAATGAATTAATATTAATATCATTGGGACCATATCAAGTTCAACAAGCACGTTCATACTACGGAGAGCACATTAGAGAAAATGGAATATATGCAATAGAGATATGTCCAGAAGTGGAACAATTTCAAGAGATGATGGCTCATGTTGGAGGAAATGATCCATTATTAATAAGGGGCCGAGTGAAGTCTCGACACATAGGACACAAGCATTATTATATATATATTTTATTTGATAGAGAGCCTGGTAGTAGAAGTGCCATCGACTGTATATTAGGATACTGTTGCAGTTGTGTTGTAGGTAATAGAACAGTTGGTTGCTGTTGTCATGTAATGACCGTGATATGGTACCTTGGTTGGGCTCGGCATCAAAATAACATTGAAGCACCGGCTGGATTCTTAGATAATGTACTAATAACATTTGAAGAATCATAAATAAATAAATAAATATAAATAAGTTGTTTTATTACCAATTCCTGCCCGAGTAATATTAGGATATTAGCCAAGCCTGTACTTATCTTTCATAGATAATCAACTCTCTTAGAAAGCATTACAACGATAGTCATACAGCAATTTTTATTTACACAAAAATATAATATAAAATTGTAAATCTAGTAAGTAACATAAATCAATATATTACAATAATGATTATTTTAAAATAATACACTAAACAGCATTGTTTCCTCTTTTCACGATTGACAGTACGAACGTCAAAGACTGACACGAATGTCAACTATAGATCGAAATTCTAACCTATAATGTTGATCTTTTTTAGGATGTTTATAAAAATCCGCAAGTTCTTAATGAATTTTAATATCAGTTTAGTTATCAGCAAAAAATTGTCATTAAAATGCTGTTACTGGCAAACTTGTAAAGGACTTTTATCGTGTGGGCCCAAGTCCCATAGAATTTTTGGCATTGTCCTTTGTTGTCGGTTAGTAAAATAATAAAAGGTTGTCAAATCTATAATCCGAGTAACAAGTTAGTTGCAAAGGCAGAATTAATCAATGAGACATATCTGTTAACCACCTGTAACAATCAAGAAATGCAAGTCATGATGGCTAAGACTGATGATGATACTTATCTGTGGCACCAGAGGATGGGTCACTTAAATTTCACTAATCTTAATAAAATACCTTACTGTACAGAAGGTGTTAAGCTGTCACGTAGAACAGAAAATTCCATTTGTGTAACCTGTCTTGAAGGTAAACAAACGAGAAAACCGTTCCCCACTGAAGGCTCCCGAGCAACCAGCTTGCTAGAGCTCATCCACAGTGACGTATGTGGACCGATGAAGCATACTTCTATAGGAGGGGCAAGGTACTTTTTAACCTTTACCGATGATTTTTCTCGACTAGTACATGTATATTTTATTAAGAATAAAAATGAAGTATTTGAAAAATTTGTGGAATTTAAGAATAAAGTAGAGAACGAGTTAAGTACAAAAATAAAAATTTTGAGAAGCGATAATGGAACTGAATACAAAAATAATAATTTTGACGCCTACTTGAAGAAACATGGAATACTGCACCAGACATCTAATCCATACACTCCGGAGCAGAATGGTCTCAGTGAGAGGATGAATAGAACTTTAATAGAGCGCGCTAAATGTATGATTTTAAATGCTGAATTGCAGGTCACGTACTGGGCAGAAGCGGTTGCTACAGCTGCATACATTGTGAACCGATCTCCCACCTGCACCTTATCCGATGCGACGCCTTATGAAGTATGGACTGGAAAAAAACCGAATCTGAGTCACATGAGAATTTTTGGATGTCCTGCGATGGTGCACATTCCTAAAGAAAATAGAACTAAACTTGATGTGAAGTCACGCAAATTAATATTTGTCGGATACAGCAACAGTACGAAAGGCTATAGATTCATTGATCCTGTAACAAAAAAAGGAATCATAAGTAGGGATGTTGTATTCCTAGAAGCTTCGATTAAAAGAAATAAAGTGGACGATGTACCTGAAAAAGAAAAGGAAATTAGTAAAAATAACATAGAGATAGAGGAAAATAAAAATGAAAATACGAAGGAAAATTGTAATAAAATAAAAGAAAAGAAGATTGTTTCCTTACCTTTGTGTGATGAACCCGAAGAATCTGCAGAAAGAAACATTGATAAGATTCACGAAAGAGAAATACTGAGTATTAGTTCAGATGATTCTGATCAATTTGAAGATGTTAATGATGTGACATACTTACCTGATACGTCAGTTGACTCTCCACCAGAGTCTCGTATAACTTTGAGACCGCTGCCGCAGAGAATGAGGAGCTCCAATGATGATGTTCACCAAAATCCCTCATCACTAATGTGTCAGAATGTTGAGTCAACGATGAATCTACTAAACAGTGATCCACAAAGTTTTCAAGAAGCTCTTAACAGTGAAAAGGCTGATGAATGGAAGAGAGCTATGGATGAAGAATATCAGTCCTTGATAAAGAATAATACGTGGACACCAGTTATCTTACCAGAAGGAAAATCAGTGATTCCCAGCAGATGGGTTTATAAAACTAAGTTGGATTGTAATGGATCTGTTACACGCTATAAAGCTAGACTGGTGATTAAAGGATATAAGCAAGTCAAAGGCATTGATTACAATGAGGTATACGCTCCAGTGGTCCGTTATACATCCATAAGATACCTTATTGGTCTTGCTGCCAAATATGGACTTAAAATACACCAAATGGACGCAGTCACAGCATTCTTACAGGGTGAAATTGATGAAGAAATCTACATGTCCTTACCACCTGGCTATGAAGATAAAAATAAAGTATGTAGACTGAATAAGTCAATATATGGACTTAAACAAGCCAGCAGACAGTGGAATAAAAAATTAAATACTGCTCTGTTAGAAATTGGAATGACCCGTTCAAACATAGATCCATGCGTTTACTACCGTATTTTAAATGAAAATGATATGCTTTTTATAGCAGTATATGTAGATGATATACTTTATTTTTTAATATTGAGGAAACCTCACAAATAATCAAAGGGAAATTAAATTAGAAATTTTATACAAAGGATTTAGGAACAGCCCAACATAGCATTGGTTTTAGAATTACACAAGATAAAAATTTAAATGAGATTTCTATTGATCAATCTATTTACATATTAATCTATGCCCCGAGTACGGGAAAACCGACTTCAATTTTTTCTTATGGGATCCATAATCATTGTCATAAGTGGACTAAAATAATATAGGACCACATGGGAAGCACCAGCTTACAAACAAAAAATAATTATCAAAATCGGTTCACCCAGTCAAAACTTCTAAGGCAAAAACATTTGAAAAAAATTACAGTTCAATTGAGAACCTTCTCCTTTTTTTGAATTCGGTTGAAAATTATACTTACCTACACGATTTGGAATGAACAATTGTAAGCGATGTGGACACCTGCTGATGCTAATATTAAACTGACAAAGGCTGATGAATGGAAGAGAACAGATTATATAAGGACATAAGACACAGATATATGAGATTATAGAAGGATTAGAAATGTGCGTCAGGCACACTGTCATAGAACTAAGCGCAGGCGCGTCCATAGTTTCAACAAAATCGGCCAAAGCTCGTAAATTATTAAATATACTTTTTAGCACTTTTTTGTATGTATTTAAATATTCATAAATGTATGTTTATCAGTTGTCTGATCACCATAGTATAAGCTAGTTAACGCTTAGTGTGGGGTCAGATGGCTGTGTGTGAGTTGTCAAAAAAATGTGACGTTGTATGTGTCAACCACGCGCAATACAGTGAATCCTAGAGCGGGGAAGTGTTTTATTCGTTTGTGCTAAGTTCAGGTCGCTGTTTATATCTTCCATCGACCTCCAGCTTATATCGTACAATCCATTACGGTACGTCCACATCTAGGCCACTTTATCGAGACCATCCGTCGCTGGTCGAGCGCATTTGAATAACTATCACCAGTTAATCCTTCAGATAAAGAGCTACGTCGGCTGCGACCGCTTCCGCCGGAAGTCCAACTTGGACGGATATTCAAACTCGACCGGAAGTAGATGGAGCGACGACATATATTTCGAATTTGGATCTATTGTTGGTTGGTTAGTTGGAGATTGTTTGAACTGATATTTGAATGGGTCTCGCATCTGGGATATGAGTGCTTTTGAGATCTAATATCGGTCGGAACGGTGACAGTAGAATGTTTAAGGTTTCGACTTCTTGCAGTTAGAAGCTTATACTTACTCGAGAGATCCGGGTTCAAATCCCAGCGGCACGAATGACTTTTAATATCACCTGCTGTTACGGCGAAGGAAAACATCGTGTGGTAACCGACATGCCTGAGACTTCTTCATAGTTTTCGTTTCGTTTCGTTTAACGATATCAACCGGGGCCGACGGCTTAACGTGCCCTCCAAAGCACGGAAGTACTCAAGAAAAGGAGAACGGCCACTTTCCTAAGAACTCTGGGCCTGAGATGGACATGGATGAGATATAGCATTTTCGATTGAGAA
>DWOJ01000034.1:0-10275 GCA_018250935.1 Piruna pirus
CGTCCAAGACTGGCAGCATTTCCTCGCTATAACATATTAGTTACAAGTTGCATATAACTCGGTAATATGCTATAGTGGTGTAGTATTGTAGTTAGTGATTATGCTGGCCAGTGCGCTCGCTGGCCCCGTTCGTTGTGTAATGTGTACATAACATACATCTGACTGGGTTTTGGCTCGGGGGGCCGAATCGAAGCCTATTCCAACCTGAAACTTGCCAACGCAAACAGCTCATTGATGGCTAAATATTGGCCTGTTGGCACTACTGGGTGATACGTGGTAGAATGTGTATAGGGATCGTCCGAGTCCGACTAACCACATCATAATTATTGTCTAAACTAATTGTATAAAGAGGAAAGAACAGGCTCCGAAACTACTGGACAGATTTGAAAGATTCTTTTACCTTTAGAATCCTTCAATATCCCTGATAAACATAGGCGATAGAAAATCCCTAACAAAAACGTTAGGGATCCGTATGAAAACTTCGATAATGTAACCCAAACCAACCAACCAACCCAAACGTTTATACGCTGCGAATAATTGACAATAGAGCAAAGTGATGTACTACAGTTATACAGAGGACATCAATATCTACCAAAAGAAGGGTGTGTGTGTGTATTAACATTTAAAATTTTTTTAAGTATACGTGCAAAGCCGGAGCGGGACGCTATCTACTACAATTTAGTTACTTTTGTTAAAAATAAACTAACTTTTCATCTCACTTTTCTAACGAAAATAGTCGAGTGGTTAATACTTTGATCCCTCGAAAAGTTCGGACAAAAATTCGACCTGCCTCGAATTTTTGTCCGAAGCAAACTTGTCTAAGTTTTGTAAGTTTTAAGCGATTAAAAAATACTTGCTATTGGCTTTTGCACTGGTCAAAGTTTAGTTTTATACGATGTGTAAGGAAAATAATAATATAGCTATTTATCGTATAATGCTAATTTATGATCATCATAATCATGACTGAGTGAATAGTCCATGATGTTACGCTAAAATTCAACGATACCTACAGAATGCTAGTAATTATTAAAGTCCGCCGAGATTTAGAACAATAATTAAAACACAACCAATTCAAGAACAAAGTTTGTATAAAATTTCCATTTTCCAATTTCCACGAAAATGTAAACATTATCTTTAAATATTGTTCCTGTCCTTTGCAGAATGGTGAAGTGCACTCTGTTCAACAAGTTCGGATCGTCGGGCGAGGTCGAGCGGCACGACGCGCTCTGCATCTTGCCGCTCAACGTCGTCAACGAGAAGATATACGTGTTCCTGTGGTTCTGGTTTGTCATCCTCGGCATCCTCACATTCATCACCCTGGTCTACCGGCTCGTCATCATATTCTCGCCCCGGATGAGGGTCTACATGATGAGGATGCGATTCCGACTGGTCAGACGAGACAACGTCGACACTATCGTCAGAAGAAGCAAGATGGGCGACTGGTACCTCCTCTACATCCTCGGTGAAAACCTAGACTCTGTGATCTTCAGGGATATTATGAACGAGTTTGCCAATAAGCTCAACCACAACTATCAGCACCACATCCACGGAGTCCCGGACGCGTGACCTCCGATCCCGGGGTGGGTATTCCACACGTGACTGACGTCCTTGCAGCGCGACATGGACCCGCCCGTCTGAGTGCGCTGCAACACATCAAAAGTGTGTAAAGACTTTAAAACGCGTTCGCGTTTGTTCACGCGTAAACAAGAGGAGCGGGCCAAGTCGGCTGCCTTGAGGCACCCCACGCCCGCGCTGGACAATAAAATTTGCGGAGTGTATCAAATATATCAAAGACTTCTTTTATCGATTTGTAATCGTAACAGTGCAATTAAAACACGCAATAATAGATTGTACTTAATCTTTAAGAACGTGATCTCAGGATGAATCCTATCGAAAGCCTTTTTAAAGTCTACAATGACGGCTATCCCGTTAGAATATCTAGTGTTCAATTTTTAGAAGTATTTTTACTCATAGTTCGCCGCTCGTAGTGTCTGTTGGTTGAGACCGCTTCGTTTCTTTCTAGCTAATAAATAATCGAAGATAAGCACACAGAGAGCACACAACTTGTCTTTTTACACGACTTCTCACTTGCCAGGGATTTGACAGACCAAACTATTAAAATTAAAGCAATAACTAATGGATCTAATAAGTATTCTAGAATTAGTAACGATAGTGAAGGATAAAGTTTGGAGAAATATTTATTAAATTATAAAACGATCAACTATAGTCGAGCGCCCACTGCGTCGGGCAGTTTCATTGATGTACTTAGCTTTTGCGCGCCAAAAGACATTTACGTTAAATTATAAAGCTCGTTATACGTATAACCAATACACCATCCCTACTCGAGCAAAATTTACTTTTCACTACTTTGGTATATTCAGATCACAGACTTGTAGTAAATCTTATTATTTTATGTAACCTTCATTGAATAGATGACATCAAAAAACCTGGAAATTTCTATTTTGTTTTAGAAATTTAAATTGAATAAACGTTCCAAGATTTCCCGGGATACTCGTATTGTGTACAAGGAATTTAAATATTTATTTTACAATCCTTAGTTTTTTTTTTCTGGGTACCAATTTTTGGAAGCAATCGGGTGGTCTGGATTATTAAAATGAAAAGTAATGAAATTAAACTAAGTTGTGACTAATACGTTGCCTCGTGTTATAGGATTATGAGAGCGTTGGAGAAACTGTTGTGTTTATTAGTAGATAATATTGTAAATGTGAAAAGGTTATTTGTCTGTAACAATGTGAGTAACAATTAGTGACGCGACGGTTTTTATTAATCCGATATAATTTAGCTGGATGGTTAAAATGGCAAATTAAATTAGCTTTAAACGTACCAGGACGTGAAACTTGTATTCAACCTGTTCTAGTAGGTAAATTAAGTAAATGTAATGGACATGGTCCATGATAACCAGAATATTAGTATAAAAGTTCACTGAAGTCATTAGTATCGGATGTGCCAATAAATAGCTGAGTTCGTCCTGGTGCAGTTTTTGTTCATTGAATGTAATCGACTTGACTCTGCACACGACGTTCAACTAAACTTTCACTGCATTAAAAATATCAATAATAAGAAAAAAAGAAAAGAAAGAAGACATTTATTTCGTCATGCTTACTGTAACAGACACAGGTGAAGTATAAAAAAGCAATCTTTATTCCATTGAATTACACACAAGAACAAGACAAATGCTTAAAGTATGTTATTATATTTGAACACTGAAGTCGGATGCAGAGTAAAGTTGACGGATAATATGCGTAAGCATCAGACATTTATAAATACGTAGACACTTGCTAATTTGATGAAATAAATGTAAACAATAAACTGGTGTATGGTAAAAGAGAATGAATGAAATGGAATTAATGAGGTTTAAGACACTGCCACTAAACGAGTACTTACCTATTTCTAATTTATGTAGTTTTATGTAAATATGTAGAGTGTAAGTACTGTAACGAAACAAAGACCATCCTAAAAATTAAGTAAATGTAAAATCTACTCTCATATAACCAAAATATAGTTTACATTTAGTTCCAAGGAGTTAATACAGTATAGTTGATTTACAGTTACATTGCAAAGGCGTTAAACGATATTGAATGATCTAGTTGAATTGTAAAAGCCAAATATCGTGCCAAAGTATTATGGGAAAACTAGGAAGGTGTAAGTAAGGAAGAGAGGAAGTTACCATGAAAGATATGAAAATAAATAATGGGGCACAAAATTAGGAAGGAAATGACACAACAGTACTTAGGAGGAAAAAAATATTAAAGTTGCCATATAAATACCCACAAAGGAAAAGCATATACCTACCTAGGTACCTAATAAGTGCCTTTGAGTGCGGTATAACTCTTTTCGACAGCACGAGGTATATGTGGCCGTCAGTGACAAAATTCCTTATGTGTCAGGTACTTCCGTGCTTCGGAGGGCACGCTAAGCCGTCGGTGCCAGCTTCAGTGGCAAACCTTAAAACAATATGTAAGTAAAAGTTCTAAGTCTTTGGTGGATTGTCGCTAAACTCTCCACTCCTCCAATTGAGCAGCGTGGTGGCGTTCAATGGAATGCTAAAGGGTTGGCATCCCATTTAAATTATTTCTTGTTCAACGAATTTTGTTAACTTTGACCTACATGCATTAACATGTTTTATGCCCTTAAAAAAGAAGTAGAACATATGATTACTTATCGTTATTCAATATTACCACTTTCTTTCAATTAGGAGTATATTTTTAAAAGCCTTGTGATAAAACCTGCTGATAGAAAACACCTTCAATTAAAGCAATTTATAAAATGGTGCTCTAAATTACCATATCGCTACATAATTTAAACTCCCGGAATCGATTTTCAAATGCTAGTTATACGTTTACCAGCAGTCGGACCCTCCGTCTGGCAAGGGTGAGACCGTCGACCTTCATGCACCCTCATCCGACAAATCACATAAGCAATCTATACAGGTTCGTTGTTATCCACAACACCCGACGCGACGTGTGTTCCACGAGGTAACAGAGAGGAATAAAAACATTTTTAACAATAATCTCAAGACACACAACACAACAAACACCTTTTATTGTTTGTATCAGTGTCATCTAGAACAACGTTAACACTAACGAAGCGATAGCCGGGCACGCGAGGTCTGACTGGTATTCCGCGTCGGCTTCAGTCGCATCGCTCGCGCCGGCCGCGGTACACGCTCTCTCAGCTGCGTCCATTGCGCGAATCGCGCCCCACCAACACACGATGTTACCACTAGTGCTTCTCGCCGTCTTCGGAGCCGTCTCCGCGCAGAACGATACTGTCCGCGCGCCGTCTCCCAAACGTGAACAGTTCAGAGTTATTTACGAATGGAACGTCATCGATTTCGAATGGTCCGCGCCAGGGGATCGCGAGGCCTACCTAAATACGAGCCGATACATCCCCCAAAACGTCTTAATATCTGGGATAAATTTCTACGGCGACAAACTGTTTCTGACGATGCCCCGGCTGCTGGACGGCGTCCCGGCGACGCTCGCGACAATCCCCGCGACGCAGTCCGACACGGGGCCGAAGCTCCAGCCGTTCCCCAGCTGGGCTGACAACGCTGTCGGTAATTGTGACGCTCTCCAATTTGTGCAAAACATCGAAATTGACCGCAACGGCATCATGTGGATTCTTGACAACGGACGCGTCGGGACCCTCACCGAAAATCCAGATTCTAAGTGCCCCCCTTCTATTGTTATCATTGATTTGAAGACTGGTAAAAATGAAATGCAACGCATTCCGTTCCCACCCGACACGGTGAATTCTAATACGACGTACTTGAACGACATCGTCGTGGACAATCGGGATGGTGATTTCGCGTATATCACGGACAACAGCGCAATCGATCCTGGTATCATCGTTTTTCAGCTAAGTGAAAAAAAATCTTGGAAACTCCGTGACAGGAAGTCAATGGCGTCCGTCCCGGAAGCGGCGATGTTCCGCATCAACGGTACGTCTATAAGCTTGCCGGTGAATATTGACGGAATAGCCCTGGGCCCTCAGTTCAAGACGGAAGAGGGAACTGTTGACAGAACTGTTTACTACTGCCCCCTATCGAGCTTCCACTTATTCGCTGTTAATGCTTCAGTTTTACGAAACCAGTCTCTAGCTATGAAAGAAGATGGACTTCGACCTTACGTGCAGGATCTCGGTACCAAGCCGTCACAGACGGACGGAATGAAAATGGACTCAACAGGTGTACTCTTTTTCGGTCTCATTGGTAACTCGACCATCGCGGAATGGAACAGCACGATGGACTTCCGGGTCGGCCAACGGACGATCGCCCGTGACCCCAACTATATCCAGTGGGTGGATCGCTTTACTTTCGACGACCGCGGCAACATCTACGTCGTAATCAACAGGCTCTTCAACTTTGTCAAGAACCAGGTGTCGGTGAACGAGGTCAATTACAGGATTTTGAAATCGCACACCGGATCGAAGAGTTACATCTTTGGAGAGGATATACCGGTGGTTCCACCGGAGAACAAAGCGACGGCGTCGTCCGCTGTCTGTGCTTCGGTGTTAGTGCTCGCGATGGCACACTTGCTCGCCTAGTGCCGAGTGGGTCGTCAAGTCTTGATCCTAAGCTAGCGAGTCCTATGTGCCTCGGACTGAAGCGTAACATTTACCAAATATTTGAAGTTACCTTGACCTCGTGGTCGTCTCAGTGATAATACGCAATGTAGATAGCTTTGTATATTATTGTGTTTAGTTTAGGTGTATTAAGTGATGCGCGACCTTTAAAGGAGATTTTGAAGATGCGCCGGTTCACCGTATAAAAGCGAAAGGTCGGGGCTGTATTGCGAAATGCCGTTGAGTTGAACGAACAACAACATTCCAAATATTTATAAGGTATATAACAATGCTCGCAGTTGGCAGCTATTTATTTATTTTATCTTTAACTTTGCAGGGGATAATAATGTTTAACTATTAAATTATTGTAATAAAATCATTAACGTAATCCCGCTAAGACCAAAAATCTAAATGCCGAGTCATTTATGTCGTGTTAGGTTTTCAAAGTAGATATAGATATAAATATAAAATTATAATTGTATAATTTTCAATGTAAGTTTATCGTATTATTGGAACTAAAATCGTGTATGGCTGTTGCATGAAAGAGAAGATTGTGAAGAAAAATAAACGTGTTTATCACAAGAATTTCTTTGCTGTTTTTTTTCGCGGGGTCGTGTATACAATAAAGTAGTTACGTCTAGCAGATATTTATTTTTGTCAACAAGGACGGTTTTACGTAAGCTCGCTGTCAGGTCGACTACCTATTAATAAGCCCCTAGGTCAGCCAGGCAACTTTACTGCATAATGCATTAGCTTACTGGCCCTTGTTATATGTTCAGGAAGCTTGTAGTAGAACTTAATCTAGCATACAGCCGCGTGTCAGCCAAGTTCAAAAAGTAAGGGACGACGTCGACAGAGTATGCATTGACAGAAGGCGGTGATAGTCCAGTAGCTAAGATGCAATTTACTCGAGTGGTCCGGGTTCAAGTCCCAGCGGCACACGTAAATTACTTTTTTAAGTTACATGTGTTTTTTAGGCATTAAATGTCACCTGCTGTCATGGTGAAGGAAAACGTCGTGAAGAAATCTGCATGCCTGAGAGTTCTCCATAAAGTTCGCAATTGGCCGGCGTGGTGGACTATGACCTATATCTAATTCTGAGACTAGACCCGACCCTATAGGTAATGGGTCACTAAAAGGGTTGAAAAAAAACCATATACTACACGGCTTTCTCTAAGATAGAAATGCTTTTAATCTAATGACAGGTTCTTTACAACGTAACACACTATCCAATATCTGTGCCTCTGTCGTGAATGAAGCACTCACTTTGTTACGCTCCACCAACCCGCAGTGGAGCAGCGTGGTGGAGTAAGCTCTAGGCCTCCTCAGCTACGAGGAGAGACCCGTGGCCTGCAGTCGCCACTATGGATTGTAGCCTTTCGTAACGAGATCGTTAGCGACGCCGTCAAAAAATGATATAGAAAAAGAGTAGCACCTTTAGCAAGTCTGAGTGGAACCCTTTTTTCCAAACAATTTTTTGATGATGTCGTAAAGAATGCTAAGTGTTAATAAGCTCATGATAGAGGCAATGTTTGCGTTTATTGAGAGTGACTCGCGCAGTCGTACGTACTCGTTTGTGTTATATAGTCGTGGTAATTACATTGGGGAATAGGTAAACTGCGCCGCCCACCTCTCTGCACTTGTTTTCACCTTCGCAAAATAATTACTTATTGGCTGTAAGCACTCCAAATTCCAAACGAGTTTCATGACCCTCGCTTAAAATCTTATCACTATTTTTCTTTCTCAATGCCAAAATCATTCTTTTCCAACAAAAATATATTTTCGTAAGTTAAATTATATTTCTCCATCATATCTTCAGATTATCTTAAGAATCAGCTTAGAAACCGAATTCAATACTAAAAACTACTAAAAACCAGTTTTTTTTAATTCCTTTGTTTCGTATAATATTTTACAGTCGCCAAATTAGAAATTAAATGAAAAAATCCACGGGCTTTCATTGTTAGCAGGGAATTCATTGTTGCACAAGTATGTATTTATATATTTTTACACTACAAATGATACACTTTTCTAACTAAGGCGCGTATTTCCGTTAAATTAGTATCATAAATTTGATTACTGTCAAGCTGAGTGCGTGAGCTTTCATTAGTATTATTGTAATTGTAATTAGTACTTTATTCAGAATCAAGTATAACAGAATGTTAATATTTAGTGTTGAAATTAATTAGCCTTTGACTCATGTATTATTACCTATCTATCTATCTATCTATCTTTAATTAGTGGATGCATTATGGATAAAAATCGATTTTTGTCTTTATAAAAAACAAAACCTACCTTTATCAAATAAGTTCACATACAGAGTGCATAACTTTGTGAGCAGTTCAATAAGGCCCAGGCAATTTGTTTCAAATCTGTAATATAAAATTTCTTCGCCTCTTTATACGCCCTTCGACAAGGTGGACTGACTACCTGAAGAAGACAGCGGGTTCCAGCTGGAATCAGAAGGCACAGGACCGGTCGGAGCGGCGTCGATTAGGAGAGGCCTATGTCCAGCAGTGGACCATTAAAGGCCGATAGATAGATATAATATAAAATTTAAAGCCCTGACTGATCACTGACCCACTGGGTGTAGATATCAAATTTCAATCTAAACCGCTGGTCCCTGGGTTCTTTCATAATTTAAACATCCACTAATTAATGAGTTCAACTTTAAGAGGAGAATAGTGGCTGAAAGTTTATATCGTGATTTACTACACGATAACCATAATCTATTTGCGCATGAAATCGCTGTCATCAGTTGGCAAGTAATGATATTAAATGCCGTTAAGTGTGCAGTAGCGAGCATAATTGTAAAAAAAAACATTTGAATCGGCATTTAAAAGTTTCCATGAACGTTACCATCAATTTCAACATGGATGGGCAATGGTAATAATGTTGTTGATTTTAATAAGTACAAATAATGTTACGTGTTGGAAAATAAATCATAATTATTATGATTAAGTATCTTAAGTAATCGTGTCATTATTTTGAATAGACACATGATACCTTGTAGCCCTATGCACACAGTTTGCACGCACATGATAAAAATAACATGTAAAGATTAGTATATATTATAATAAAACACATTAACATCAGATAGTTAAAAATCAATTTAAGAGATTTCTTAGCATGATACCCAATCGAAGGGAAATTGATTTACTTCATGACAAAGTAAAAGTCTTACGGTCGCTAAAAGGGACAAATGATAATAAAAACTAAAATAACTGGGGCGCGGACGGGGAGCGTTTTCCGGGCTTCCGACATCAACACATAATTCAACGCAAGATTAAATGCCTCTTGGACTCCCCACCGGATGGCTAGTGCTCCATTAGACAAGCGCGGGTGTGTAATGTTGGACTCCTTTTAGTAAAAATCAGTAGGCAAGAAAAAATAAACTTCATATCTATCACACATAGAATTATTGAGCGAACAATATTGGATTGCCATCAAATACTTATTTTCTACCCTTAATAATAATGAAACAGCCCATTTATAACTAAGTAGGTATTCAAATTTATTATTTAACTAGGTTCTTCACGCGGCTCGTGGATTTCGTTTTTTAAGAATCCTGCGGCAATCGTGGATTTTTACGGCATTTGTCACGTTCCAGATCAACTTGATCTATGCAAAAAATCACGTCGATTTTTCTGTTGAAGCGTGAAAAACGGTCGTTTGTTGTCGGTGTTATTGTTTTTTATCTGGAATTAAGTAGATAGTAATTAGTTCATTTAGATTTTAGACCCTTGGGTAACTACATGATGAAATGAGAACTCATAACTCGATTCAGTTTGATCGATCAGCTCATTATTGCAATATCCTGTTGCAATTAATCAATATCGATGTCATTGAAATCAGTCATTAAATACGTTGCCTACACGTTATATTAAGAACAGCCAAAATAAGCACCGAATATCTTTCTACAGCGCTGCCTATTGCACACACATGCCGATATAATAAACAGACACTATTGGAGTGCACAGTCCGGTCCGGTGTCGCAAATCCACATGCTCGCGCACGGACAATGGCGCCCGCACATCAATGGGAATGGCCGACATGGCGTGCGGCCGTGTGGTACTCCCAACTTGTACACAATATCCGTATTGTCTGTTAGCTAATTGCTCGTCTGTTTGTACTTGTGTTGGGGTCTGTTATGAAAGACGGCACAGACGTTCAAGATATCAAGGTGTGTAT
>DWOJ01000035.1:0-10258 GCA_018250935.1 Piruna pirus
GCTACAAATGCGTTTGTTCACAGACAATCGACTACCGCCCGTAATGACCACTGCAGGCCCCAGATCTCTCCTTATAAGCGAGGACGCCTAAAGCACACTCCAGCAAGCTTCTCCAATGCGGGTTAGTGGAGGTTCACAGACACTACACAATGGCAATATATCAAATTGTTGTACGTGCCAGCTTTACTTTTTCCAACCATTTAGGTATGTAGCTTAAATGATACATTTTTTATTTGAGATTTTTGTCATGAGACCCATGGCCTGCAGAAGCCTATATGAGTTGTAGTCACTCAGTTGTAAATGTGTATGAGTTTTGACTACGAAGTATTCATGGCAGCGCGGGGAGTTTAATTCATAGCAAATTGCCGACTCAAGTAACCTTTGGCCGGTAGTTGGATAGACTAATGCTAATGCCCGGCTAATGGTAATAAGCTAATGCTAATGCTGCCAGCATTTAGCATTTTGACTTGAACAAAAATAACGCTAAATAATAATAACGCTTAGCTCACACCCCTGTACTAAAGAGTATCCGTGTTACGGGTAGCGGACACACACAGAAAACAACACAACACCCAATGCCCAAGCACACACATTTATCTGCCAAATAAATGCCTGCCCTGGCCGGGGATCAAACCCGGGACCCACAGCTCCACAGTCACGGTCACTGACCACCGCGCCGTGATATCTCCAAACAAAATGTGAAACAAGATTAGAAAACGGTTCATATGTTCAAGCAAAACAACAAACTGAAATTACAAAGGAGTTTACTAATAAAGTTTCTGAGCTGCTATTAAAAAGTGAGGACATTCCATGTCAACATACTCGCGGCCATTTTTTTTTTTTTTTAGTAATCTTAACACGTGCAACAAAAGCTGCTCTCTGATTCTCACAATAGATATGATTAAGTTAACCTACTAATCTTATTGTGCTACTTATATAACGGTATGTCATAGGTCGCAATATCACAAATTAAATATAAGGCACGTGTTTTATTACAAACGAATAGATAAATTGAATCAGAAGTCCTAGCGTCTTTGTGCTTGCCGGCGACACATTAATGACGCTAATTGCGGGTTGGTGGATTACACTTGCTTTTGAGAATATATTGGAGAACTTTCAGACATTTAATTGCATATAACGCACATTAATTACTTAGAAATGTCATTTCTTTTTAAAGTAGGTTAAAAGGCAAACCCATCATTAAAAACATAAGCGACCATATTGGATTTCCATTCTACTTTGCTGGAGCGCCTGATATTCAAAATTTAAGGAGTAAGACATAAATACATTTCTGGTGCGTTTAATTTTTTTTGAGCCCAGGCTATGACTTATATGTAAGGAAAGGACCCGGTCATCGCGCGCTAAGAAGGCCCTAGTTTTTTGGTGCCAACGAACCAATTTATATGCGGCTCAGTCGTTCGCGCCGTGCGCCTGCAGATTGATTCGTCCGCTTATCAAAAATGCCTAGTTGTTTAGTAAAGGGCTGCAAACATTATGAACCTACAGTTACAAAAATACATGGAATATCGTATCATCGGTAAGTAAGTTTAGAAAGAAAGAAAGAAAGAAAGAAAGATGAGTTTATTTCCAAAATACTGCAAAGGATGGTACAAAAAAATATATAGGAAAGACTTATAACTAAAACACAAATTCAAAGAAAATTAAAAATACCTAATTAAAATATTTTAACAAGAAAACTTAGGTATTTCTGCAGTATATGAAAATTGGGACACACTCAGCGTCTGCCGTGGTGACATGCCACGACTGCTGGTTTTCAGTGCACCCATTTTTCTGAGTAGTTCAACCAGTAAAAGAACCACGACATCACTATATAAAAATATAAAAAAGAATAAAGTGGAAAAACAAGCAATTCATACAGTACGCATAATTATACACTACCTAATATGCAACTAACAGTAGGCATGGTTTATACATTAAATTGGTACAAATTACAAATGTGTGTGTGTGAGAGTGAGTGAGTAAGTGTGTGTGTGTGTGTGTGTTTGTGTGTGTCAACGGGTGTGCATTTCATAGTCTTTTTGCATGTTCAGTAGGTACGATTTGTACTTAATTTTAAAATTGCGCACGGTCAAGAGATTTCGAATTGGAGGCGGAAGATCATTCCAACATTTTGTCGCATTGTACTTGAAACTGCCCCGGAAAGCTGGTGTGCAGCGTCTAAAATTTGTCAACAAGTTATTATCAGATGACCTAGTGTAATGTTTTGTATGTGTATCTTTTGACCACACTAACTTGTTGTAGAGATAGGGAGGGCATTTGTACTTTACGACCCCAAAAAGAAGCACTGCGAAGTGCAAATGCCTCCGGTTTTTCATTTTAAGCATGTTTGCCTTATTAATGTATGGAGTAACATGTGCGCGTGGAGGTATGCTATAACAATACCTTGCACAGGCATTTTGTATGCGCTGTATTAAATTTTGCGATCTGGCCAACAGTCTTGGACCTATTACAGTGTCAGCGTAGTTAAGCTTAGATAAAACCAATGCTTCACAAAGCTTAACTCGCAGATCCGTCCCAATATACCCTCTTATCCTATAAAGTATTTTCAGCCTATAGAAGCAGTTTCTGACGATGCCTATTATGTGCTTTTCGAAGCGTAGCGACTCATCCATAAGAATTCCTAAATTACGTGCTTCAGTGACTCTCTCGATTTTTTGCCCGTTTACAAGAATACTTGGTTTATTTAATGCAATTTTGTCAACTTTTTGTTTTGTTCCAACTATTAAATACTTAGATTTCAGGGGATTCAGAACAAGAGCATTATCATCGGACCAGTCACAAATTCGCTGTAAGTCCGCATTTAATTTTACCACAGCATCATTAACCTCTGATGGTTTAAACGAAATATAAATTTGCAGGTCATCGGCATACATATGGTGTTTACAAAATTGTATGTGTTTAACTACGTCTGCGCTATATAAAATGTAGAGCAATGGCCCAATGATAGAGCCCTGCGCTAGTCCCCTGCTGATCGGTTTAACTGTAGAGGTACGTTTCTCGCCGTTACTTTCTTCCAGGATAACACTTTGTGCGCGACTCCGAAAGTAGCTGTCGAACCATTTTACCGCTTCAAGACTTAATCCATAGTAGGACAACTTGGATAACAGGAGAGGTATATTTAAACAGTCAAATGCGCGGGTATAATCAAGGAGAACAAGTATGGTCACCTCTCCCATGGCTTGGGATGTGAGTAGATCATCCACAACGTCCATTAGGGCGGTTGCAGTACTCCGTTTTTGCCTGAAACCAGATTGAGTGGAAGGTAGTATGTCATTAGACTCAAGATATCGCTTCAATTGGTCGCAGGCAATTTTTTCCAAAATTTTTGAAGTATTTGGTAAAATACTGATCGGCCTAAGATCCCTAAATTCAGATGGATTGTCTTTCTTTGGAATGGGTTTGATTAGGGCATGTTGCCACAAGCTTGGGAAAGTGTTGGTTTTAAAAGAAGTATTGATAATTGCCGTGAGTGTTTTCAGTGTACCTGGTAGGGTCATTAGTATCATTTCTAGGGAAATCCCGTCGACTCCAATAGCGTTTGAATGCAATGACCTAATAACCTTTCTAACCTCCGCCTCTGTAACGCCACAAAAGTCGAAAGATGTCAAACCATAGCTGTGATACTGAAAGAAAGTAATATTCGATAGTGGAACATTTCTTTTACCTGGAATGTTTAAAAAATTATCGTTTATTTTCTCTGGATCACACAGCTCGGGAGGCAACAAAAAATCATTTGTTATTTTGACTTTCACGTGTTCTTTAAGGTGTTTCCACATAACACGGGGCCTGGAGAGATTAGAATTGACATAGTGATTAAAGTATGCCTGTTTTTCTGTGTGTAAAGCAGTTATTACGATGTTTTTAAGGTCTCTATAAAAATTTTTGTGTGCGTCTAGTTTAGTTTGACGAGCTCGAAGTCTTGCCTTATTCCTTGTTTTTATCATTTCCCTAATGTTATATGTAACCCAAGGATGCTGACCTTCTTTAAAATATGATGTTTTCAGGGGGGCATGGTGATCAAACAGACGTATTATCTTATCTGTATACTGTGCTGTCATCAAGTTAACATCTGAAAGGCATTGTATACTTTCCCAGTTAATAGCCTGCAGGTCATTCTGAAAAAGGTTCAGATCAATGTTCTTAATGGGTCTGTAAGTGACTAATCTTGAGCGCATTCGGAATTTAATAGTGGTAAGTTGGAAAGATATGAAGGAATGACTGCTTAACTCCTCTATGTACTCTACCCTGATACCTGTGATAGGGGCGTCTGTACAGATTAAGTCTATGAGCGTTTCACTGTGACCGGTAAAGTGGGTAGGTTCGTTCACATGCTGCGTTAGCTTCTTAACATTCAGAAACTCGTATATGGTTTTGGTGTCAATGTGACGGTCGTTTAAAAGATCGACATTAAAATCTCCAACTAGTATGGTTTCGTTATGCCACTCAAAGGAAGAAATTGAGTCGGTAAGCGCGTCTATAAACACATGGAGTGACAACCACGGTGGTCGGTAAGCAGTACCTACAAGAAGCTTTTTGCCATTAAAGTTGAGTGTCAACCACATCTGCTCAACTGATTGAGACTCTGGATGAGTAAGTATCCGTATACGCATACCCTTGCGCACATAAAATCCGACACCACCACCACGGCTTCTTACCTCCGATGGGCGAGGCTTGTGAGAAAGTTTATATCCGGGTACCACAGGGGCACGTGCCTCCTCTCCCTCCCTCAGCCAGGTTTCATTTATGGCCATAATATCGACCGCATGGTCAAGCATGGCTGATATAAATTCTTCGTGTTTTGTACCCAAAGAACCTGCATTTATAAAACCAAATTTTAACGCTTTACATTTAGTCATAATTATTTAGGAGAGAGTTCTTATAGTTTGCATCATAATCTGAATTAGTATAATTTGTATTGTATTGTGTGTGATGAGTTGTGTGATGTTTTGTGTATTGTATTGTATTGTATTCTGTTAAGTGTGTTATTATATTGTAGTCTGTGTATTGAACTGAAATTGTGAGTGTTGTACCTATTTCATAATATATTTGTAACAGAAATGTGGCTACTACGAAGTAGTCACGTATGTATTTAGGTGCCCGTAAGTTAATTACTTTTACTATGTGCATTAATTTCATTTCATAATACATAATATTGTCCAAATTTGTAATATATTTATATAGTGTATTTTGAGTGTTGGTAGGGTGTACGGAAGCTACCACACATTTGTTAAGAGATTTAAATAAAGAATTGCATGCATAGTTAACATCCCTTGACATCGTTCTAATTTTTTTACAAAATGATAGAAGAATATTAAAAGTATTAATTAAGATTAGCTTATTTCCTAAACACTGATTCGATGTCAGCTTCTGTGCGAATACGATATGCTGGTAAGTCCTTATCGCGTCTGGCAAAAATACGTCCATCACGTGTCCAGACAAATCTAAACGACTTGGCCCTCCCTTGCTCACGAGCGGCCTGAAAAAGACGTCGATTTAGCCACGTTAACCGTTCATTAATGAAAAAGCGCCGTGGCTGTGCGTCCGGAACGATTTCAGCGGTGTTGACTTCTCGGCGCGTCCGTGCAGCGCGGAGGAGTTCATCCCTCAGCGCCCTTCGCGCGAGCCGGACGACAAGGGCGCGTGGGTGCGGGGGCGTCGTGTCGGTGGTATCGCCACCGACGCCCGGGTCACGTCGCTTGCCTCTCCTGTCTACAGATATAATGTCGTTCTCGTGTAGGGAGACACCAACTTTTTGAGCGACTAACTTGACTAGGTGCACTGGATTTTCACCGGGTTTTTCCGCTATCCCTGTGATTTCTATGTCAGAGAAAAAGGAATCTTGATCACGGTCATTCAAATGGTGTTCTATTTTTGTTGATATGTCGACTCCAGAAACAACCACCATCTTTGACTCAACCTCTGTTAGGCGCCTGCTGAAATTGTTTACCTTTTCCTCTACTGTATTTAGTCGGTTATTAAATTCAGATATTGTGGCATTCAGTTTCAAAATTTCATTTCTAAAAGTCGCCATTTCCATTCTACAGCATGTCGTTTCTTGCACTATAGTTGATAATTGCGTTCGTATAAGCTGTAATTCATGGGCCAAATTTATTTCGTCCTCCGTGCTCGCTGAGTTTTCGACATCTGTGTCATTGCTCCCCGAACTGCACGATTGCGGCGTAATGCACTTCGGCTTTTTAATTTTACAAGCCTTACACTGCCATCTAGCGGGAATGCGTGAATCTACTGCAACTCCAGCACACGATCGGTGAAAGATCGAAGTGCAGACATTGCACTTCACGCTGTCTGTTGCGGGCTTCAAGCAAGTACTGCATTTTGGATGTTTAGGCGCCATCTTCTGGAACTGTAGTGAACCGGCGAGTGAAGTAATTAGTGTAACAGTACTTAGTACTGTAACTAGATGTCACTATAAGCGCAGGCAATATATTTAAAGTTTATTTAAATTATTACGTATTCATAAAATAGTCAATGTCAAAACATCTCGACAAATACACAGATTAGCTACAGAAGTTAATTGTTGCGCACTGTAGATGTTTCCACGCGTTTATCCCTGACGTTTTGACAGAACAGCTGTGTCGAGTCGGTATCAGCTGACTGTATTTATTTCCTAAAACATCCAAGTTCACAGCACCGTTTGCACGGATAACACACTGGCTCACTGGCACAACTATACTGTTCACTTTTAAACTGTTTTAAAACTCTTTTTTTGTTGATAAATAATTTATTTAACTGAGATCACTTGGAAATCGCACTGTTCTCCACTGGTAGAACTAGCCTCATTACTCAGGCTATTACTGTTGTTATTTTACCATCAAATGTTTATATTTATTTTATCAATAAATACTGTTATTCTTTATTAGGCCGGTTTATTAAAGGTATATAGATACTGAACTAGAGTTTATCATTCATGTCGTATCTTTTCCTGATCCGTTTAAATGTTCTATACATGTTCAGTATTACACTCGTGCCCCTGCCAAATGTATTTCAGAGTCAATTCCTTAACATTTCATATTTTATTTGAGAGCTTTCTTAACTCGAAAGCTATGTTCTCACGCACGGCTGAATACGAATAGGTGTATTTCAATGTTATTATTTATTAATGTTCATATGTTTTCAACTGACTTCAAAAAACGGAGGAGGTCCTCAAATCGACTGCCTTTTTTTTATAAGTTTATTACCTCAGAACTTTTGACTGGGTGATCCGATTTGGATGATTTTTTTAAAAATGAAAGCGGGTGCATCCCGTGCGGTCCCATATTAAGTTGGTCTAGATCTGGCAACGGCATCCATGAGAAAACCATTGAAGTCGGTTTTTTCTCGCACTCAGTGCATAGATTATGTTGAAAGTATTATACAGTTCGCCCGGGGAAGTACCACCGCCATACCCATTTCTGCCGCGAAATAATTGTTTTTTTTTAACAATTATATTCCGGTTTGAAAGGTGTGGTTGCCGGCCACACTATACTAGAGGCGACCACCTTAGTCCTCCAGGGCAGCAGCGCATGTGTGGCACTTTGAGCGGGACTATTACTAACGAATACTAACTGGACATCCCTAACACTCAGTAACACGACTAATTATAACTAACAGTCGACTCCTAATCCACATTCTAACGAATACTTACCAACTAATATTCTTATTACCATCTTACACTAACTGGACTAATTTGTCCCAACTCCCAGTCCTAATTGCATAGTCCTGTTTCAAGTTTGTGACAGTTGTCATGGGCGGAAGCGGATAGGCTCCACCTATCCGTTGCAAGCTCGTCTGCTACCTTAATTCTATATAAGATACAAAAAAAACTTTGCAACAATCCGCGTGCAAAAATGTACGATGAAGTAGGTATGTATACAATCGACTGCGACTAACCATCGTAAAGTCTACTTACCCTGATGATGCCCTTTTGGGGCGAAACACATGTTGGTCGTAGTATGTAGGTGTATATTATATTTTATTTGTTCGATGTAAGTAGGTACATGTTTCCTAATGTTGCTATATGCATGAAAGTATAGATACATATACATTTTTGCTCGCAGATTGTTGCAAAGTAGATTAATCTTTAGTTTGTATAATGGAGTTTGGCAAAGTAACGCCTGTCTGATACAATTAATAATATGTTTAGTCAGTATTTCGGCCAGTGATCTCTATAAATACAATAGAACCTAGAACCCGAATAGGTACGGGATAAAACCGACTTCAATGGTTGTCTCATGGATGCCATTGTCAGAACTAGACCAAATCAATATGTACCACACGGGAAGTAGGTACCTACCAGCTTTCAAATAAAAAAGAATCATCAAAATCGGTTCACCCCATTGACTTATATGTAAGGACCTGGCCAACGCGCGCAATAATGGCGCCAGTTTTTTGGGTGCCAAGGAACCAATTTGAATGCGGCTCAGTCGTTCGCGCCGTGCGCCTGCAGACTGGATCGTCCGCATATTAAAATGCCTTGTTGTATAGTAAAAGACTGCAAACATAATGCATCTAAAGTTGAAAGAAATACATGGAATATCACATCATCGGTAAGTAAGCTTACACTATATATTTTCTTGTTTAACAATTAAATAAACGAAATGCATAGCGATATTACTATCGAGATTCATAGGAGCGCGGTCACGTGGTTGCGGTCACATGACGCTTTCTTTGTATGATTTTTTTTTGCGTTAAATGTTCGGACGGGCGTATCCTTTCTTTTTTGAAATCATTTGTTCAACCAGTTAAAAGTTCTGAGGTAACGAACATAAAAAAAATACAGTCGAATTGAGAATTGAAAAATCTACTCAAACTACAACTTATGCAATACTTATGGAATACACTACGTAGGTACCTGTTGTTATTACGAAATACCTACCCACACTACGTACCTATTATTATTACTCTACAAGTCATATATTGTAAATTGTATATAATATAATATGAATTATATATAAATATATTTGTATATATTAACTTTTACTTTGTTTTTATCTATTTATTATTTATATATCTCAATCTTAAACGTGCATCCTACCTTTATTTCTTGTTTTCGATCTCCCTTTTAAAACTTCTACCCTAAGGTTGGCTGGAAGAGATCGCTGCCTAGCGATAAGTCCGCCTTTTGTGTAATATCTAATGTCCTAACTCGGTTTATATCTGTATAATGGTGCACAATAAAGAATATTTGTATTGTATTGTATCGTGCATGCGTGCGTGCGTGCGTGCGCGGGTGCGAGATTGAGCGTGCGTGCGTGGCGTGCATGGGCGGGTGTGTGCGTGCGGGCGTGTGTTGTACCAGTGTTACCAACCTGAGCTGGGCAGCCCTGCGACGGTGAGCACGACGCCCCCTGCCGCCTCCTCCACGTGCCCCACGTCCAGCAGCGGCTCGGGCACGCCGCCGCCCCATATCCCGAGCGCGGCGCCGCGGTACAGCGGTAACAACTCCTGTTTCTGTTCTTCCTCCGTTGCCTGACAATATAATTCACAGTATTACATTTTAACAAATTGCTTTATGTGACATGGTGTATTTGTACTCTACTAATCCTAAATAATATTATTAACGCGAAGTGTGTAGTTGGTATATCCTCCTTTCATGCTACAACAGAACGACGGATCGATGTTTTTTTTGCATACGGATAGTATATATGGTCTGCAGAGCGACAGGTAGTTTTTATCCCGAAAAAATGCGCGGTTCTTGTGGGATCATTAAAAAGAGGATCATCAAAAAAAATCTTTTTAGAGGTAAAAGTAGTAAAATAATCAAGTGTGGTTGTGAAGAGGCTACCTATGATTTGATCTGCGATTTATGTACACCAAATAACCCAGAGGAAAAAAGTGAAAGGAGCTGGTTAAGATTGGTGACCATCTCGAACCAAAGAGGTCAGAGATTGCAGAACGGCATGTTTCTTTTCAAACGGCAACGGCAGTGGTGAGTAATCCAAACATATGGCCACCACATGCTATTTCCCGACACCAACTTAGAAGAAAGTCTGCGAGACAATTAGTCCCGGGATTAGCCAACGACTAAGTGCGGTGGAGGCTTTTCGCGGAATCAGTATAGAGTTACAAGAGGGTGGAGCTTGGAGTGGCGGCTTAGTTTGCCAGATAACACAGATACTTGAGGACGCCGCTAGAGTTTTGGGTCAATAGTCATCCCCAACCCGCGTGGTGCCGGGACCTAGTAGAATAGCACCACCCCCGCACGTCCTAGGGGATCGTAAGAGGCGACGAAAGGACA
>DWOJ01000036.1:0-10246 GCA_018250935.1 Piruna pirus
CAACCCGCATTGGAGCAGCGTGGTGGAGTACGCTCTAGGCCTCCTCATTAGCGTGGCCTGCAGTGGCCCCCATAGGTTGTAGCCAATAGAAATTACAAGTTCGTTTTCACGTACGGTAAATTAGTTTTCTTTTGTTTGTGTGGGTTAACACTAACCCAGCACAAATATTTTAATTTTGTTTAAGACTATTAATAAAGATTTACTTATTACTCTGTTTACCCGTCTACTCTTACAGAGTAGATTTATATACGACTCTAAAATATACTCTGAGATCCGTCTAATTTCGGCCGAATTCAGAACATACGCAGAGACCGCGAGGTCTGTGTGAATGGACCCTTACGTTGTCTAATGGCAATCTAAATAACATTATTATGGAAATTTGCTCATTACCTTGCCACGTATGATTTTAAATAATTAAATTTACCTCAAATTTAATATACATTAATGAGTAGGTATGCCCTAACTCAACACTTTAGAATAGCAATTAAATAAGGGATCTAATTTTACATTACATTTTTTTACATTGTACCAAAATGTCTTTTGACAGTATGATAATGTGTATTTACTACGTTATTTTTACTACATACTACTACTACGTAGTAATTTATCGTTTGAAATTCAAAATTTGACGGAATTGTAGCAGCCGAAGCTTATTTATTAATTGACGTATAACTTGTTGAATTTAATTTGCTTCCAAGATGGCAGCTTTAGGTTATCATTAGCAGTTGTAGCAAGGATTTAAAGAATGTGTTACAAATAATATAAAAATAATGTTTAAAGCAAAAAGGCCAAAGTAAGGTAAGGGCCAAGGCAATTATTTCATTATGTCGGTCTATTATAATTTGATTTCGTTTTGATCTTTTAGCTTTTGCTAATCTTTTGCTTTTTGGATAGCAAACCCGTCAAAGATTTTGACAATAGGTTTTCATATATTAGTCGATGGCAATACATGTAATGTAAATAAACTTTGAAAATTCACACTTGAGTAAGGTTGATATCAATCAAGCTAATTGGATATAAATCCATTTATATCCGGCAGGTAGCAAAACGGTGGCGGAAATCTCCGACAAGGCGTGAAACGAATCGCTATTGAACGCATAATAACACACTCTTCCCGAAATCCAATTAATACACCATTTTGAGTTCACCCGAACGCATTAACAGTTCGGATTTGACTTAATTTAATTTCGTTGGGAAATTGTTTTAACGCGAGCTCCGAGAAATTACACTTCTTGTATGTTTTTATTTTTGCTGGTTTTATCGTATCCAATCCAATCGTTGCCCTATAGGTGTAGTGTGTATTCAAGTATACAGGTATACAAGTGCATCTAACCCAGTGAATGACATCTATTCGTATTATTAGTGTCGACAATTTGCAAGAAATGCACACAATTAAGGGAACAATAACTGGTCGGGAATAATAATATTATGTATATTATATGGGGAGTAAGGGGGAACGGCAATAAGATCTTAGACCGACCCAACTGTCAACCTCACCTGCACGCATTGGCTTTTCCTGATCTGGTAAGCTGATGACGACGTTTTTTAGATTCGTCGTGGTGCTCCCTGCTAGACAACAAACGAGGCTCTGGCGACCGAGCAATGGCGGTATAACCACACACCCAATCGAATTTAACTTCTGTTGGTAGAGGCTACAGCGGCCTTGGAGTACAAATAACTCCTAAAATGCCTGGTGCAGAAGGCAAGGGGAAACCACTGCACTACCCTCCCAAGAGATTTCATGAAAGTAGACCACATAACGAGAGTGACTGTATGCGATCCGGCTACCACCCGGCGCCATGTCGAGTCCAGGTCGCATGGTGTGAAATATGCTACTGGCCACACTGCCGCGACTCACCAGGCGCAGTGCGGACAGAATGCTACTGGTGACACAAATGGTCATCGTACACAGCTTCGAAAGAAAGTAAAGATAGGAACCTGGAACGTTCGGGGCATGATCCAACCGGGGAAAAAAGAGATTATAGACAGCGAGCAAGGAAAATATAATATCCAGATATTGGGACTAACTGAGACCCACATGAGAGGATCCGGGTTCTATAAGACACCAAGCGGGCGAACTGTTTACTTTTCAGGTCCAGATAGTATAAGTAAAAACGGAGTAGCCCTGTCTATATCACCCGAGATGAATAAATCGGTCTTAGGCTACAACCCTGTGAGTGATCGTATATTAACGCTAAGAATCAACACAAAACCATGTCGTGTTAATTTGGTAGTTGTATATGCACCCACTTCCATCTCAACAGATGACGAAATTGAGGCGTTCTACAGCCAAGTTGGTGATACTCTAAAAAATATGCCGAGAAGAGACATTACACTTCTAATGGGAGATCTAAATGCTAAGATAGGGGATACCTCGAAAGAAAGTCACCTAAGAGATGTAGTCGGCAATTTTGGACTTGGTGAAAGGAACGAAAGAGGAGAAATGTGGCTGCAATTCTGTGCTGAAAACTCCCTGACAATCATGAACACTTGCTTCAAAAATCACCCGAGAAGATTGTACACGTGGGTAATGCCAGGGGATCGAGCACGCAATCAGATTGACTACATTGCAATCAGTAAAAGATGGAGATCATGCATCAACAGCACTAAAACTTATCCTGGGGCTGATTGCGGGAGTGATCATAAACTCCTCATAGCAGAAATGAGTCTTAAACTTAAAAAGTGCCATAGAGTAGTTCAACTGCCACAAAAAAGGCCCAACAAGAAAGAACTATCGGCCTTCAGTAAGTGCTTCCAAGCCAAGGCAACTAACTCAACTGTGTTCAATCCTCGCGATGACATCGACTCCAATTGGAACAGGATTAAAGACATCATACTATCATCGCGCAAAGAAAACCAAACAGCGACGATAGATGACCCGAAAAAACGGTGGATTACCGAGGAAACGTGGAAAGCCATAAGAGAACGAAAGGAACTCCTCAAAGGCAATTCTGATTCCGCTCCTACTGAATACCAAGTAATGTCAGCAAAGGTTCAGCGATTGTGCCGAAGGGACTACAATAACTACCTGAATTCTATCTGTCAGGACATCGAAGATCATGCGCAGAAATTTCAAACGAGGGACCTATTTCTGAAAATTAAGAGCATCACCCGAGAGTTCAAGGCAAGAACATGGGCCATAGAAAACGAGGAAGGGAAACTGTTGACCCAGATAGATGAAGTCACAGAACGTTGGCGATCGTATTGTAAAGACTTGTACGCGCTTTCTCCATCAGGATCTGCAAGTTCTCCGGATGTAGACGAGCATTGGGAACCCGACATCCTCGAATCCGAAATAACAGCTGCTATAAGCAAGTTGAAACTGAATAAATCCGCTGGCAAAGATAAAATCTTCGCCGAAGAGCTACAACATCTTGGGGACCAAGGGATCAAATTTATGCTTGATTTATGTAACCAAGTATGGAGAACAGGCAAATGGCCCACTGACTGGAAGGAATCGCTGTTGATTCCGCTGCATAAAAAAGGCTCCACCAAAATATGTGCAAATTTCCGCACTCTGTCACTTATATCTCATGCCAGTAAGATAATGCTCTATGTAATTAACAGCCGACTACAATCATTTCTTCAGTGGCAAATACCAAACGAACAAGCGGGTTTCGTGAAAGGTCGAGGTACGAGAGAACAGATCGTCAATGTAAGGCAAATAATAGAGAAAAGCCGGGAATTTAATACTCCTATACTGATGTGCTTCATCGATTACTCGAAGGCGTTTGATTGCGTAAGATGGGATAGTCTGTGGACTATATTGCGAAAGATGGGTGTACCCAGACATCTCATAACACTGATCGCAAATCTATACCTTGATGGTCAATATATGGTAAAAATTAATAATAACATCTCAGGACCTTTTAAGCCAGAGAAAGGAGTGAGACAGGGATGCATTCTGTCTCCTATTCTTTTCAACATATATGGTGAATACATAATGAGAAAAGCCTTAGAAGAATGGGAGGGAGGCATCGCTGTTGGAGGCAATAAGATCAGCAACCTGAGATATGCGGACGACACAACACTATTTGCAGCGTCCGAAACAGAACTCGCAAAGCTGTTCCGCAGAGTAGAGTACGAGAGTGAATTAGTTGGACTCACTATTAACAAGTCTAAAACTAAAGTAATGGTGATTGACAGGACTGGTAAACTTTCTAGGACTGGAGAACTAGCGGAACTAGAATTTGTGAAAGAGTTTGTCTACCTCGGATCTTTAATTTCTGACCAAGGAGGATGCGAACGGGAAATTCTACGAAGAACACAAATGGCTAAAACCGCAATGAGTAAGCTCACACGCATATGGCAGAACAGAAACATATCTAATGTCACCAAGATAAGGCTCGTGCGGACCTTAGTGTTCTCGATATTTCTGTACGCCTCGGAGTCATGGACGATCAGGGCAAAGGATCGGAGGAAGATAGACGCGTTTGAGATGTGGTGTTGGAGAAGGATGCTCCGTATACCATGGATCGCCAAGAGGACTAACAAATCTATCCTTGAGCAGCTCCATATTCAGACTAGGCTCTCAACAAATTGCTACCGAAGGATTCTTGGCTACTTTGGTCACATAGCTCGTCGACAGCCTGACAGTCTCGACAAACTGGTTGTGGTGGGCAAGGTAGAAGGCAACAGACCCCGCGGCCGATCACCCAGCCGTTGGTGTGACCAAATAACAGCGCTCACTGGTCTCACGGTCACAACTGCCCTCAGAGAAGCCGAGAACCGAACGAGATGGAAGGAATTGACCAAGAAAGCTACGGAGAACTTTCATAAACACGACCTTCAGTAATGAAGAATACGACCAAGAAGAAGACCAATTATTTTCCGGTTTGAAAGGTGTGGTTGCCGGCTACACTATACAAGAGGCGACCACCTCAGTCCTCAAGGGTAGCAAAATCTGTGGCCAAATTCGACAATTACCTACTAGCAAATACTTGGTGCGCGCACCTGTTCGGAGCAGACACGTTACACTACGCTCCAAAGAAATTAATTCATTACCAGTGTCCAAACCTTTCATTGCGTTGCTGAGTTTGCTAATTCTGTTCCAGTATGAAAATATAAACTGTGCCCACTAAAATCTGTGACTCAAAACACGTAGTTAGTGCAATATTTTGCTTAAACTATCGTCGAAAGTGCAGTTTTTAAAAGTGCAAAGTGGGTAACACAGTGATTCATGAAACAAAATCAGATGACTACCCTGCTAATAGATCATTAAGCAAATTATTCTCAGCAAAAAACCAACGCATCGTCAAATTCGCCGCAGTGACTTAAGTAACAGTTGGTGTAAAGGCTAAGGAACCAACGCAACACTCGTTGGGGCCGGAGATCGATCCCCACGGTCAACACATTTTTATTCTCTTTAATTTCTTCAATCCACTTAAATTTATCAAGAATGAAATTTCAATGTTGTAAAAATACTACAGATGGCGCCGGTAGTTACCTCTTGTGCATCAAATGCAAACTTAACTACCATACTCAATGTTTATATCCAACCGAAAAAAAATCAATTACACCTGATTTGAAGAAATCATGGATATGTCCAGAATGCGCTAGTAAACAACCGAGACAAGCCAAACATGACAACACTCCGGTAAGAAGTTCCTCGAAACTAAGTACCGACAATGTTACGCTACACCGCGGCGGCGGTTCCAGTACAGTGTCATCGCCTTCCTCTTCGGGTGCCGAGGACAATATATCAGCCGAACTCATACAAAAAATTATGGCAGCAGAATTCAGTAAATTGAGAAATGACCTAAGATCTCTAGTGCATAATGCACTATCAGAAGAGCTAAAACCCATAAGAGACGAAATAATTACCATCAAGGACTCGTTAAGTACATTTAATCACCAGATAAGTAATCTGACGAAGCGTATGGAAAAAGTTGAGACAGACATAAAAACCTGCGAAGCAATTACTTCCGATATATGCAACCACAAATCGTCGTTTGAAAAATTGGAAATGTCATCGATAAGCAAAGATTATACGACAACAACACAACAAAATACATTGAACATTGCTTATGAAGACCTCGCCGCTGAACTCCATGACCGGGCCTTGAGGTCAAAGAATATTGTCATCGTAGGTATTCCGGAAGATACAACTACCGATTTATCGAAAATGCAGGAACATGATAAACAAAAGATTCTAAATATCCTTCAATCTATACACCCGAATTGTCCTCTCCCACTAAAAAACTACCGCTTGGGAAAACTTATCTCTGGAAAATCTCGACCCGTCAAAGTTTGTTTTGAATCTGAGAATACAGTGAAATACTTACTTCGTAACAAATCAAAGATGAAAAATAATAACGTATGTATATATTCGGATCAAACACTACTACAAAAACAATACATGATCGAGTTGCGCAATCAATTAGTCGTGCGTACTGAAAAAGGTGAAACCAATTTAATAATTAAATATATTAAAGGCATTCCGAAAATCATAAAAAGGACTTCAAAAAACTAAAAACACTACATCAGCACAATAGCACAGCAAAGGATTCAAATTTAAAGGACAACATCGTTTACCAATTGGCAAATAATTACCAGGATATTGTTACTAGCTCCTCCTCACTGAAATGTTTTTATGCGAATGTGCGAAGCATACATACCTCAGGCAAGCTCGAAGAACTAACTTGCATATTGAAATACATACCTGCCACTGTGCATATTATTTTACTGACTGAAACTTGGATAACATCAGAGTATGAGGCACAATCAACACAAATACCTAACTATACGCGCGTCTTTAACATCCGAACAGACGGTATAGGAGGTGGTGTATCAATCTTCATACACAAGAATTTTACTTTTGACATAACTGATTCACTTTATAGTGACAGAAACAACTACCTGTGGATCTACATTAACAAACTAGCCTTGGATATAGGATTGATATATAAACCGCCTGATACGAATGTAAATAGATTTTTGGAAAGATTCTCAACATATCTGGAACAAAGAAAGCGATGCATTGTGTTCGGAGATTTTAATATCAACCTGCTTTGCAAGGACAACCGATCAATGGAGTACCGAAACTGCATAAAGGAATCTGGATACAAGTTACTTAACAAGATTGATGCTGAATATTGTACGCGGGAGACGAGTACCACTAAAACGATCCTTGACCACATATGCTCTAACGTGCAAATGCACCCATTTCAAGTCAGCTTAATCGAGTCTAGTATGTCGGACCATAAACAGATTTACTTTGAATTAAAAAAGCGTATAGTTGTGCCAAGGCCAAAATTACAATACGAAGCAGTTAATTATACATCTCTGTACTCAGACATGTCACAGGTTATATTTGTTAATGAGGATCATGAATACCTAAAATTAGAAAAATTCATTCAAGAAAATATAAAAAATAACAAAACATTGAAAACTAAAATTCAAAACCTCCCACAAAAAGACTGGATAACACAAGAAGTTATTAAAGGTATCACCATACGAAATGAAGCATGGGGGAAATTAAAGAAGAATCCAAAGGACGATAAATTAAAAGAGCTTTTTACGATTGAACAAAATAAAGTTAACACACTGATGAAACGACTGAAAAAACAATATTTCCTCAATGCTTTTGAGAAGTGCAGAAGGAAACCTAAAAAAATGTGGAACTTAATATCTAGCTTAAGCAACAATAAGATTAGTAACTACAGTGCTCCTTCTAGACTAGTTGTCAATGGTGAAATTATTACTGACTGTACAAAAATATGTGATACGTTTAACAACTTCTTCTCCACCATTGGCTCTGTTCTAGCCAAAAATATTCCCATAACCTATCACAATCTGAATACTTACCCTTTCACACAACACAGCACATCGACTATTGTCTTAAATAAGTTTAAACAATGTACACCATTGGAAGTCGCTAAAATTATAGACAATTTGGACAATAATTCTAGTTCTGGGATAGACGAAATAAGTACTAAAACAATAAAATGTATAAAAAATTTAATAGTGAATGAACTAACCGCTTGTATAAATAAATGTTTGGATGAAGGATATTTTCCTGACAGTCTAAAAATAGCTAAAGTAAGTCCTATTTATAAATCTGGCCTAAAAACCGACCCTAATAACTATAGGCCTATCTCGGTCCTACCAGTCTTGTCCAAAATATTTGAAAAGATACTTTATACGCGAATATATGAACATCTTAATAGCTTTGACTTTCTCTCTAAAAAACAATACGGATTTAGGCCGAAATCAAATACTTTAGCAGCTACCATCGACCTAGTTACCAATATAAAAAATGCTATTGACAAAAAACAAGTGGCCCTAGGCATTTTTATTGATATAAAAAAAGCATTTGACGCAGTAAGTCATCCACTTTTACTTAAGAAACTTCAATATCTCTTTAATAACACGGCATATAAAATTTTAGAGTCCTACTTATTAAATCGATATCAAATTGTCAAAATTGGCGACAGCAAAAGTACTATGGCTAGGACAACATACGGTGTCCCACAAGGATCCATATTAGGACCATTATTATTCCTAATCTACATTAATAGCATTGGTGAACTTGACCTGACTGGGGACTTAATACTATACGCTGACGATACGTGTCTTTTTTACTTTGATGAAAATATAAATGAAATTATGTCTAAATCTCAAAATGATCTCGATAAACTTAATGAATGGTTCAAATACAATCTTCTCACAATTAATACTAGCAAAACTTCGTACATGATTTTCGCCGCAAAAAATAAAAAAGTTGATTTAAATTTCACACTTAAAATAAATAACGATATTCTAAAAAGATCAGAACAAGAAAAATATCTCGGACTACTATTAGACCATAAACTTACATGGAAACCGCACATAATGAAAGTTCGTAAAAAACTTATTTCTTTGGTAAGTTGCTTAAGGAGTCTATCAAAATGTATACCACCCAAATTACGTCTTGTTATATACAATACCTTAGTAAAGCCACATATAGAGTATCTTACTGAAATATGGGGTTGCGCAGCTAAGAGTAATATACAACCACTACAAAGAACACAAAACAAACTAATAAAAGTGCTATACAAGATGGACTTCTTGACGCCTACCAAGAATGTCTACAACACAACAAAATTTCTCAGCATAAAACAGACATATACTTACAACACATGCATGCTAGTGAGAAGAATATTAAAAAGGACACTACAAACACAACTACATTTTAATATCAAAGTTCCCACCAAATATAGTAAACGCAGTAAAAATACCAACTTACTACAGCTACCCAAAACCCGGACAAAATATGGTCAAAAAAGCATTAAATACGAAGGAGCTGAAATGTATAATAAGTTACCAGGATATATCACTAATGTAAAGTCCAATACGAAGTTTAAAACCTTGTTAAAGAGTTATGTTATATGTACACATAGTATATAATTTACCTGTAGTAATACTCATGCGCACACACATACATACATACACACACACACACACACACACACGCACACACACGCGTGCATGCACGCACGCACGCACACACACAAACATACTCACGCGCGCACCGAAAATAACCGTACCTATAATTTTAATATTAAGTTTCTCATTATAAGTGACTATGTACTATTATGTATGTCTTATGAGGAATAAAGATTCTTTAAACCGAAACCGATGTCGTTTTCAATACCAACAATTTGACGCAAAAATGTTTGGAATTTCAAACTGTCCACTTTATAGATACGCTAAAACCATCACATACCAAGCTATTGCATGTTTCACAACTGGATAACCTAGAATAAAAATAAACTGGAAAACACACGAAGTGGCGAATGCTTTTGTAAAAGGTTTCGGTACATCGGCCAGCTGACCAATGCCATTTGACCTCTACTTCCTCGCGGGAACCAAGTAAATATGAGAGGAGCGGATAATAGGATACGCCAGAGGTCTATCTAATCTGGTGGTCTGGTGGTGCATTACTTGCAGAAACCAGCTCGTTGTCGAGTTAAAGGAATATTTACTTTATTTCTAGGTATTAAAGTTGAAATATTATTAACATGTTTCGCGGTTCGTGATGTCGACCACATTTCGTTGCGGTGCTCAATTTTACGGGAGACATACGCTCAAATTGCATCAAGATATTACTGGTAAGAGATTCCTAATACTTGCAAAACTTTTAAATTTAATTAATCGTAAATTTTATTACTACTTACTAAAAAAACGTTTCGCCTCTTTGTTCTTGATGCGCTTAAATGCTTGTCTATTGAAAATAGGTACAAAATTTTAAAAAAAAATTGTCCCC